>BLAZ01000965.1:23742-26242 GCA_014633955.1 Acropora tenuis
TTCCTGGATTGAATTTGGACAAGAAACCGGAAAACAAACCCTCTGCCAACCCCAGTCCCAGGGTCTTTCATTTCCCCCGAGATGAAAGACATTAGGAACGAGTTTGACCTGCTGCATGAATAGGAAACTTAAGCAAGAGACGCTTTTGAGCCACGGGCGGCCACCGGAAGTCAGTTGTTTTCCATTTAATTGTCTTCACACCACCACATTTTTATTGTTAAAAGTCCACTTGTAGAGTCGATTAGTTTAAAAGTCTGGGAGAGACCACTGCCCTGGCAAGCGAGATGTTCACTTCCGGTTTCCGTCTGTGACTCAAAAACGTCACTTGCTTAAGCTCTCTCTTAGTACTCGATAGCACCAACTTTCAAATACGAACATTTTCGGATTGCAGCCTAAACCTGATACTGTTTGACCGATGTATTCGTAACTCGCTCGATTCTCCAACTAACAGCAACCACACGGACTCCTTGAGAGCTCATTTTGAATGTACCCATAAAACACCTAAATTACCCTCAGGCTAGTGTAGCCCTGTGTTACTCCGTTCTCATCCTCTAGCGGCGGCGGGGCGAAATAAAAAAGTGGGGGGGCTGAACTAAAATTGAACATTCCGTTTTTATCAGTCCCTCCCCAACATTTTTAGTACCCTTGAACTCTCGCTTTATTCGCTGCAGTTTAATTTTCAATATGTTAACAGCTTCGCTTTGATGCAAACGTAAAAAAATCTCTTTGAAGGGATTGTTACTAATTGTCTACCGACAAGTGATAAGAAAAAGACTGGCAGAATAGCCCAGATAAACTGCCTGAACATGTCTAGCGAAGATGTCTGAAGTTGTCTGTAAATTGAAACTCCTGTTTTTCAAAAGAAAGCCAGCCGCAACAAAATTGGTGACGCATACAGCAAATTTAAGGACAGGAAACCCAACTGATTCATTGGAAACGCGATCAATCAACCCTTCTCAACCGTTGAGGGTAAAAGGCCATATTTTGCGGAGCGGCATGACCTGCGGATGTACTATATGCAATATGCAAATAAATATAACTTACAAGAATATGTTTCCCGGCACAGGTATGTTACATCCCATATAATTATACTATTCCCCAAGTCATACCATATGCCATGCCGCTTACTCATTACGCCTTTTACCCTCACCCAAATCAACATGTTTTGATACCAAATTTTTGTGTACCACGATCAATGAGGCCTTCTAAGGCAGGATCCTGCTGTCGCTTTTTCGCCTGTGCTTTTGCTAGCCTCTCGCCTGTTTCGTTGGGGAAAATATCACTCTTTCGTTTTCATGTCATTGCATCACAAAATGTTATTCTTTTTTTCTGTCAGTTCCTGTCGGTTGTCAGTGTTATGGAAAAAGATTGTCGCCTTAATCATGTTGAGGTCATCTCGCCGCGCCTGTCATCAAAACTACTTGGAAGGCCTCATCAATGGCCTTGTGTTGTTCCTTAAGAGTTTGGCAAAAACACCAATACGCCAGTTCAAAGTGGTGAGAAGTGACATTTTGGTGCACTTTTCAAACTTTGCTAAGTTTCACTCGTGATAGTTTTGAGCGCTTTCCGGCACGATGAATTTCGCATCGTGAAACTACGCCGCATCATAAAATCGCGAACATAAAAGATCAAATGCGATCTCGAATTTGAAAAGAAAATTTCGAATTTTAGCGGGGATTTAACGCCATACCGCGCATGATGTGTGTTCTTCTTTTATTGCAGCGGACACCAGCATTCAGCAGCTCCTCTTGTTTTCTTTGTAGTTTTTGCTTTTTTGTTTGCAGTTGTTCCCCCTTCTGTTTGTCGCGTTCGCTTCTTGTTTGGAGCGCATAATTTTTGTTTACAGCAATCGTCTTGTGTTTGCAGAATATCTTTTTTGTTTGAAGCGTGTCGCGTGTGGGCCATCGTAGTATTCCAAATTTCGGTTTAATCGCAACACGTGTGACACTACGTCAGCGCATTCCTCGATTGACTCGCCACCATGCATGGCAAATTATGTTTCTCTATTAAGTAGTTTATTTGAAAAGTGCACCAGAATGTCACTTCTCAGCACTTTGAACTGGCGTATTGGTGTGTTTGCCAAACTCTTAAGGAACAACACGAGGCCATTGATGAGGCTTTCCAAGTGGGTTTGCCGACAGGCGCGGCGAGATGACCTCAAATTAAGGCGACAATCTTTTTCCAAAACACTGACAACCGACAGGAACTGACAGAAAAAAAGAACAACATTTTGTGATGCAGCGACATGAAAACGAAACAGCGATATTTTCCCCAACGAAACAGGCGAGAGGCTAGCAAAAAGACAGGCAAAAAAGCGGCAGCAGGATCCCCCTCCGAAGGCCTCACTGGTCGTGATACACAAAAATTTGGTATCAAAACATGTTGATAAGGATTGAGGGTAAAAGGCGCGATGAGTTAGCGGCATGGCATGTGGTATGACTTGGGGAATAGTATAATTATGCGGAATGTAACATGCCCGTGCCGGGAAACATATTCATAT
>BLAZ01000965.1:31242-33742 GCA_014633955.1 Acropora tenuis
CTACAAGTAATTATAAACTAAAGAAATTATATACTATAACAGATGTAATATGCTAAAAATATATGTGAAAACTTTGTATAAAAATGAGTTAATTGTAACATTTTCTATCTATTACCGTATATTATAATTTATTTATAATAATTGTTGCTAAGTTACTCATGTTTCATAGATGACATTTGTAGACTTTACAGTATAAGTGATACATACACATAGGGTGCTATATTATAGTAAGAATACATAAATGTGTTAGTTTCTGATGAGAAATGTTTAATGTGCATTCAACTGTATACTGAAGAGCTAAGGATCAGTAATCTATCAATAATTTTATTATCATCTTTGTAAATTGAACATTGAAGACCCTGATATCTCAAACTGTTTTTGGTTTTCCTCCAGATTTCAAATTACTAGGTTTTTTGCAGTTTTTTTGAAGCATAATGCTTTGTTAACTCCCATGGTATTAGTTTTGAAATTAGCCTTTTTCCTGTATGTAGTAGTTGATTAATTGACACAAATTCAAGAAATAAAAATAAAATTGGCTCTTTGTTCCTTGCTAGCTTTTACAAGACTAGTACAGTTTGTGGTTTTACTTAATCTCCCTAGGGAACTGTTTGGACCTGCCAACTGATTTAAATTCCAAAACCTACAAAAAACCTTGAGATTGGGACCTGGAATCTGGGGATCTCAAAAGCCAAACATCCCTTTTCAAAGTATCTCCTTACAAGCTTTTATCTTCTCCCTATTGCTCTCTGTAGATCCTTTCTTTTTAAGGGGGTGAATGTCTTCTAGACAAATCAAATTCAAATGACAATAAACTTCCCAACAACACCTGAGAACCAATGTATCCGGTTTGAATTGCAGTGACTTTAACGCACCTATTTCAACACAGTCTTTTCACTGTTTGTTCACTCCTTACTAATACCTTTCAGTTGGCAGGTCTATTTAATAGTAACCATCGACATGTGGCCTTGAATTAGTCGCTGATGATGGTCACCAGAGCATGTTGGGTTCACACGAGTGTGTCCATGCATAGCAGTAAAATAGTTAGGGACTGTGCAATAATTATGAGGAGAGGGGGTAAAAATGAGAGGGGGGCACACCATGTAAATTCATAGCCAAAGGGAGCGGTTAAAATGTATTTCTCTGTAAAAAGCAGGGGGGGTTGAACCTAATTTTTTGCAAGAAAGCTGACTTAAAGATTCAAATACCACTCTAGTCTTATGCCTGACCAACAACGATTTAATGTCAATAAAACATGATTTAGCATGCTATCAAAAATATAACAAAGAACTAACAGTAATCAGTACCAAAGCCATGAGTAATTCAGCTATCTGGTCACATGAAGTTTTAACCTTTTTTCTTATTAGGACAACAGGGGCAGATCCAGGTTTACAAGAAGGGGGAGCTCCATGAAAAGAAGTAACTAACAGAGAGAGTGTCCCCTCCAAAGGAAAGGGGAGGGCTGGTCATAAAGTTGCCTTTGTTGGAAGAGAGGCACTACATAATATTTCTCTCTGAAAGGCTCGTTTTTCAGCCCCCTTCGCCCACCCCCAAATAATTATTACACAGTCCCTTTAGCCTGGTTTTCAATAACGACGTAAGCATAAGCTGCATACGCAGGCACATTAACGTCTCATTAATTAGTGTCTTTTGTCTGAACAAAAGGTCCTGATGTTTTCCTCTGTTTGCATAGCCTGATATCAACACTCGAGGGGGTGAGTGAGAATTTTCGACAGTTCGTCTCCGGTTTGCATAACTGTCTCGAATTCTCCCAACCCCTCTCGTGTTTATATGAAGCTATGCAAACACAGAAAACGTTTTCTATTGCTTAACTGTAATAATCAAATTTCAAGTTCTTTTACCATCTCAGCAACTTTCAGTCTACAAAGAATTTTCATCTTAAATTAAGTTTACTTCTATCCGTCCAATTAAACATCCCGATCTCGAGATGCTAGGCAAATATAGCATTACATCAAACACAAGACCAGCTTGTACCATGTTGTTCTTCAGAGCACTACCTACATCTACGCAATGCGTACCTATTTTACTCGTTGGCAGACAACTACAGCTAATGTAACAAAAACCTTGCCTATGTAACCCCGCATACCCTGTCCGACGGAGCCTTGGTACTCTACAAAACCTACCATCTTGCTGTTCAAGGGAATAACAAGCATTCATTGTCAACGCCCATTACAAAAGCATGTCAACAATCACACAGACAATAGAGACTTCCAGAACAGACAATGACCACGACTACGAAATTAGGACGCGGGAGGCTGGCACTAGATTATAGTTTGTAGCCGTCGGGTCAGCGTCAAATAAAACTTTAAAAAAGATTGTCGAGATTGTCAATTTGTAACAACAGGCAACGAAACGGTTTTTCCTGGCGCAATGTTAATCGAAAGGTCAATTCAGGAAGCTTCAGTTACGACATGATCGATGAAGCAGAATTGCAGTCAATTTTAGAAATAACAAACAAGAAGAACGCTTCCTTCCCGTATTG
>BLAZ01000968.1:16394-21847 GCA_014633955.1 Acropora tenuis
AAATAGCCTCTTACCGGACTAGACAACCTTAAATATTACTAGGAAGTTTCATGAAAACATAATGTCAAAAGAAATTATCATCACAAAGACCCTTTCAAAAAAGGGAATTGTGGTAAATTACTGTTTTCTTTGTACATGTACATGTACATGCTTCACAAATCATGTTTTCAATTATTATGAGTAATAGTAATACGGCCAATGGATAGATTTGTAACTGAATAAAGAATAAATTAATTGTAAAAAATGTATATTTCACCAGGTGTATATTTGAAAAATAAAACATACTACTCTTAATTCAGGAATAAATGGCAAATAATACAACAAGTGCAAAAACAAAAAACCTTACCCAACTATTCCAGTTTCTGAATTATCTGAAATACATTCAGAGTTGGCTGGCTGATCTCGAGTGTTATTGTGCTATAGAATTAATTTGCATAAATGAAACCAATATTACTAGATCAAAAAAGCTCTGACAGAGCAGTGCAAATTGTCTAGGATACTTAGCAAAAGCTGGGCGGGGGGGAGAGTGAGGGACAGTACTGAGGCTCTACCAGGGTAAATTCCAACAAGTGACATGGCCCATGGCAGGGCCTCAGTAATGGAAATGAACCATCAGGAGCAAACAATTAAATGTGTGTTGTTGGAAAGTGAATAGTACTGGCCATTGCCCATGTAAACTTGGTACACACATGTATTTATTCACAAGCCTCACCAATCTTTGCTAAGAGTAGAATACAGAATGTATGGAAAGTCTCTACAGTTGAGCAATTTACATAATAAAAACCAAGTATTGGCTTCTACAAGTATTTAGCATTCTCTTTACAAAATCACACCTTTTCTTGACATTATAAGAGTTTTGCAGCACGGACGTAGATTGGTTTCTGAGCTGAAAAACTAAGGAGGGTTTGAGCACTCAACTCCCCACTTCCTACTGTTGGCTTTGAGTGCACACTCTTTAGGATTTCAAGCCTTATACCAGGAGCAAACAATAAAGGATCAATCCATTCACTACGTACTGTTGACTGAGATGCAACTGAATATCTGCATGATTTTCTTTTCCATTGGTACTTTCATACCTACGAAAGTGTGTTCGCAACTCCCAAATACCTCTTATCAAGAAACTACTGTCCGGGGAGGGGGAAAGGGAAGGGTAAACTGAGGACGAGACTACCTATCATTCACCCGGCGAGAGCATTTAATTCTGGTTTTCAGATTAAAGGAAGCTAGCACAAGAAATGTTATGGGTAGAGCGCAAACAACTGGGAAAATAACCTAAACAACAAAATAAAACCATTAAATAAAGCATTAATGAAGACTCACGTACTTCGGATGGAAAGAAATTGGATCCAACACGTGCTCAAAGACTAAAATAGGGTTTCCAAGCTTGAGATTGGCTCACGCTCACTTAGCTCATGATGCCATAGCACGTTTGAGTGAGTCTGAATCTTCTTTACGCGATTCGAGACGAACTGACGGTATTCTCCCCGATCTCCAATCCAATGTAAGGCTACTGAGCTGTCTAGCCAGCAATGAAGAGTAGTCGCAAGAGGAAGTCCTTCCAATGCTTGGCGTACATTCCTGGCCAAATTCAGCGCCATGTGTCCTGACACCAGTTCTAGGCGAGGAATGGTTAGACCTTGTTTGGCAAGACGAGACTTCGCAGTAACCAAACCTTGCGACACCCCCGATGCTTGCGTCACCACGGCGTAGACTGAGGCACACACTCCGCGACCAGTGGCGTCGCCAAATGCGTGTAGTTAAATCTTATCGATCTCTTGCTGGTAGAGAGAAATACTGCGTTTCGCCGACACTTGTTCCGGTAGGCTCTTTTCCCACTTTCTCCACTGGTTTGCTATCTGCTCTGGCAACGGAGCGTCCCAAGCGTTCTTTTGGATACATGATTCTCGGTAGAGAACTTTTCCCTCGAGCATGACTGGTGACACAATTCTAAGCGGGTCAAGCCAGGATACCACGCGCTTTGTCTCTTCGGCTGGCAGTTCAGGATATCTCACATGCAGGGTATCTTCAACCTTGTACCAAACAAGTCCAAGTAGTTTACACTCTCCAGCTGCTGTTCTATTCTCTAACTGCTCCTTGGCGAATGATGGTTCGTAATCTTCACAGGATGTCTCTAGTTGCTTTTCGTTTGAATGCCACGTGTGCAGTTCGAATTTAGCATTGGCTGGTAGCTTCACGCTTTAAACGTTTTGCTTTCTCTGAAGTAGGTCCTCCCGAAATCATGTCATCCACGTACAGACTTCTACGTATCTCATTCACACTATCAGGATATCTGGACTGCATGTTCTCCAAGTGCTGCTGAATCACCCCATTGAGAAGGAACGGTGAAGGGGCGAGGCCAAACACCACTCTGGTAAAACGCAGAGTTTCAACCTGTTTTCCTGTCTTGTCAGCCATCCAGTGGAATCTCAAGGAATCTCTCTCGGTTTCTCGTATCCGCACTTGTAGGAATGCACGGCGAAGGTCACCAGCGACTGCCACAGGATAAAAACGGTTACGGACAATGACACTCCACAGCTTATTATGTAGCGGAGGTCCAGCATGTAGGCATTCGTTCAGCGATGGTGCTTTCTCTTGCGCGCGGGCGGACGCGTCGTACACGACTCGCAGCTTCGTCGTCTCAGCACTCCGACGCACGACAGCACGATGGGGTAGATAAAACTCTCTTCCAGTTACCTCAGCAGGTGCTGGCTCTACTACGCCTTCTCGAAGTCCAGTTTCGTACCATCCTTCTGAAGATCGAACTAACTGTTCTTTGAATTCTTCGTAAACGTCACCTCGATCTCCGGTTGAAGAGTCTACCAGACCAAGGACATCAAGTGCGCACAACCTCTCGTAATCTGCGTTCGAATTAATGGCTAGATAAGCAGTTGCCAACTCCCTGTAAGCCCCAGGCGACATGATTGTCCATCCAAAACGGGTGAACTCGGCAACTGGATCTCCACGGTGACCCACTCTCAAACGCTCTCCAGTGCGAATCTTCGCAAAATCATTCGCGCCCAGTATGATGTGTACGGGTAGCCTGTCTTTAGTGTCGTCATCATCCATTCGCACCCCGTAGAGATGAGAATTCGCCTCAAGTATTTCCTTGTAACGTGGGTTCTCCAAAACCAATAACTCTCGCTTGTTGACTTTCGTAATATCAACTTCCAGCTTGAACTCATCTTGTACAGAACCAATGACCACACCAAACACCTGCATCGTTCTCGTAGTGATTCCGGTAAGCATGGCTATCTGCCTTAGTCCAGTAGACTTTGGCCGTGCATTGATTAAATCAATCGCGGTCGATGAAGCGTATGAATGGCTCGCACCACTGTGTAATAAGGCCCTGAATTTGTAGCCGCCAATTTTTACAACTACGACTGGGTGAATCACTGCTGTGTTTCCGATATTATTTGCTGTCATCCTCGGCTCGCGTGCTTGGACTCTGTCGCATAGTGACGTGTGGGTCCTTGTGTGACAATTTTGACACGTGGATTTGCTCCTACAATCTTCGGCTCGGTGTCTAGATCCCGTGCAGTTAAAACGCAGTCTTTTATCCAGGAAAATCTTCTTTCTTTGTTCGACACTCACGACTTTGTCACAGTCAATAGCTTTGTGATCGGAGCGTTCACAAAATAAACATCCACGGGCGGTCGTCTGGTTCCCATCATCACGTTTTGCATAAAATGCTCTTGTTTTTTCTCCCTTGTTGTTAGGAATCGCCACGACCTTGGGTCTTTGAGCTTCTGAGATTGGATTATTGATCGTCCACTTCTCCAACGCTTCTAGGACCACTCGCTCCAATTTCCATCCATCATCGCAAGCTCGTTCTTAATGATTCCCAGCTTGTCAAATGTAAACCTCACAGCGGCGTCAAGTTTGTTTAGGCTTTGCAATATTTGTAATGATTCCATGTTAAATAACAGTACCTCATAGAATTCATGAATTTTCTTCACATCCCTCTCTCTGATTGTAGGCAACTCCAATATGTTCCGAACATACGTTCCAACAACTTCAATAGTTTTCCCATATCGTCTCGCAAGAAGATCTTTGGCCCTTTGATAACCATCTCCTGTGAACGGAAGTCCATCGATCAGATTTCGGACCTTGGTGACAATTAACTCTTTCAGATACGAAAATTTCGTAACGTCAGGGATAGATGACTTGTCGATTTGGGTCTCGCACTGACCCCAGAAAAGCATCCAGTCTTGAGACGTTCCATCGAATTTAGTTATCACAAGCTTCGGCATTTTCGCAACTTCGCTAGTCGCTCCTGTGGTTTCAGTTGACTTTTGAGCTTGTTTTAACTCGAGCTTTTTCTTCTCAAATGCTAATTCTTCGGCGTGCGCTTGTTCTACAGCCTCTTGTTGCTGTATCTTCTCTTTCTCCAATGCGATGGCTCGCTTGTGCTCGAAAAGAGCGGCTTCATGCCTCACATGGCGATCGATTTGCTCTATTTTGTCAGCCAACTGACGCATACATGGGCCTTAAGGCCAGGGAAGCTTTTTTAATACTACGAAATAGTTACTCCCTGCTTTTGTCAGCCTCTTTGTTAGCAGGGTCGAATCAATGGCAACTCTATGGAACATACTATGGAACGCCAAACGCGACAAAAGTGTAAAAAAACAAAAAATAAGTTTATCATTCATATATAAGTTTAGCCATTAAATTTGTGCTGTACTGTGTTATCTATGGCTAAAAATTTGCGTATGTATAACTTATGGTGAGGTAAATATATTGGTGGAAACTTGACCGTATATTTTTGGCGCTTGAAATAATAATTGGCAGCTGAAATATATAGGTTTTCCGGAAATCTTCGGAACGAGGCTGACGCGCGCGGGTGTTTTTTTTGCGAGCTACTGTAGGTGTGTGATATGTTCCAACAATGTTGACAAGGCTGTGTTTTCTCGCAAAGCCACAACTACCGGCAAAGAGCAAGGAATGGAACTTTCGGATAACGATATCCAAAAGATCGTTTACCGCCTTCGACCGACTCTTCCGCAAATCTTACAAAATCACAGTGACTATGGAAAAATCAGTCCTTAGTCGTAAGCAATGAATGCATAAGGACAACACAATCCTCGCCGGCGCAAACAGCTCGTAATTCATCTGCTTCAACAGAAGCTGCAGCGCTCTCAAAGTTATTTTGTAGGCCGAGTTACCTGCAAAGGCAAAGGTATTCTTCGCCATACCAGAGATTAAGCCGACTACCAACTGCAACGACGACGAGCAACAGGCCAAGAGGAACGAACAACTCGCGCACGGGACCAGGGACAAATCCTCTCATGGACAATGTGCCAAGAGCACGAGAGAAGTTGTCTCTGGAAGAGTGAGGGCTCACTGTCTCGGGACACCCTATTTCTCGCTCGCTAAGTGCTATGGCATCATGTTCCATCAGCAGACAATCCAGCCGACCTAGGAAGTCGCGGTGGTAGTGTAACTGGAGCGCAGCT
>BLAZ01000969.1:16658-19158 GCA_014633955.1 Acropora tenuis
TGATCATCAAAAACTAGGATTTTTCTTAGGAAAGGGGGAAAGAGTGCCCCACTAAAGGAAATAACTTTAATCTTGTCTCATTAGCTTTTTTTTTGCAAAATACTACTTATTTTAAAAGGCTGCAGGTCATCTCGGGGGAGGGGGGGGTACACTCTCAGCACCCCTTCCCTAGATACCCCCCTAGCCATGCATTTTTTTTAACTTCAATATTAGCTATATTTGTTTTTATTTATTGCAAGTTTTAATTACACATTGCAGTTTGGGGAGATACGTGCTTTTCAAAAGTGCCGGCATTTTTCCTTTTTTTTGTGGGAAATAACTTTATTGCTTCAACACCTTAATTAATATTATTTGATATAATTTAATAAATTGGCTTCAAGGTCGACAAAATGCCTTAAATGTTTCAACATGCATAATTATTCAAGAGGAAAGATCCAAGGCAATTTAATATCTATAGGCCAAAAGAACATTCAGAGATAAGTTGCTATTTTTTGGCCTTTTTTTGCCTTAAGCTCAAATCAATCCCCTTTCTATATTGCTTCCATTTCAACCTGAAATGAATAATGTTATTATTTATTATATCTCTCAGGTACTGCATGCAATATGCTTGGTTGAATCAGCCATCTGTATTCTTAAGTACAGGTAACTTGATTTCATGGTGTGCTTTCCAGCTCAATTCAATTTCCAAGAGGTATTATAAAAATCTCATAAACCTAGTAATTGTTTACTCAGTCCATACTGTAACTTAGTTGGTAACTTGTTTGTCCACTTCAACAATTCATGGCCCTCATTGCTTTGCACTCATGAGAGGCCATAAAATGAAGGGAAAAATTGCAGTCCACAATAATTGTAACAGTTAAGAGCCCTTAACTCAGTTATAAGAGGGGGTATTTACAGGCTCAGCGTCAAATTAAAGTACCTTTAGTTATTCCATTTGTTCACATACAGATGGTCCAATAATGAATTACTGTGAGATCATACCATTAACAGAAAGCAGAGAGCAGAGTTGCTGATGTTCTGACTTGTCTTAAACTTGACAAATTTGAGGAAATTTTTTTTTTGCATGCATATACTAATAATTTCATTATCTTGTTGCACGCAAGTCTTCAACAAAATACCCTAGTTGCAATTCAATTGTATGACAGGGTTGTGAAAATGTGCCAGCAAATGACTCTCTCGATTGCTGAATACTTTCATGTGTAGAGCTTTTGCCCATTAGAGTTTGTCAGTTACAATATTATTATTAGAGTATTAAAACACCAGGGTACCAGGACTTGTATGCATGATATGGAAATTTGGTGTGTCGTTACCTTCGAAGGAAGATTAGAAAATTGTTTTTTTGCAAATTGCCTTTGAGCCCTAGCTTCTCGAGAATTAGATCTCCTCTCAACATAATCTTCTCATTAGTTAAAGTAATCTTCTAAAGTGCCCCTTGTTAGCACTGCAACACAGTTGCCAAGGAAACTAAAGCCTTCAAATAATTATTATTAGTCATAAATATTGCCTAACTCTGCTATACTTTCTTAACCTGTTTTAAAAATGTTTTTTATAATATTATGCCAAGTAAAGATGTGTATTGCAGGCAATGTACCAATTGTGACTTTCCTACAGTAACAGGCACAGCTCTGGGGGGTGGGGAAGTGAGGTGAATTGGTTCTAAATTAAGTCACCCACCCTACCCTATAATATTATAATTATTTCATTTTCAATATTTTGTTTGCTTTCTGTTTAAC
Organism: Acropora tenuis; assembly: GCA_014633955.1. Classification (NCBI taxonomy): domain Eukaryota; kingdom Metazoa; phylum Cnidaria; class Anthozoa; order Scleractinia; family Acroporidae; genus Acropora; species Acropora tenuis. Next base: position 18,392 of record BLAZ01000969.1, read on the forward strand.
TAGTTTTTTCAACAAAAAAAAATGATCAGTGAGGCATTCAAAGCTTATTTACCACTTAGTTGACTTGGAAATTACTCAGCTAAATTTAATTCAACAATTATTTAAAATATTTGGGATAATTGAACATTACATGTCTCTGCCCTTCCCTCCCCTAAGGACAGCATTCAGGTGAATCAGCACCTGTAAGTTACAGTATGTAATACTAAAATTAGTTCAAATTCAGCACAGTATCTTCTTGACACATTTACATTGTGGACATGCAGAGACATTCATTTTTAATGACTTTAGACATTCATTCTCAAACATGACCTTCACCTTTCAAACACAGCTTTAATTATAGCGATAGTTCACAACAAACAATGATTGTGAATATTGTACCAAGCAAACACTTGTCTTTTTGATTGATAACTTCTCAATGAATGGTATCAATACTTGCAGACAATCGTTGTTGAACTATTCTAAGAAATAATTGGTAGTAATAGTGAAGGTCAACTTATCATTGCATTAAATTTTATTCTTATTTTGCCCCCCATTAAAAAGTAATCATATCACTGCAAATCTAGAATGAGTTTCTCGCTGAATTTTACATCCATATACTTTCATTGTGGTTACGGAGCCATTCAGTACTATAATTTCACTGCCAACAATGCACCCCTGGATAATGAAGCTGGAATGAGTCCAATTGTTCATTAACTCCTATAGAACAAAGTCCTCAATAATAAATGGTAACTTTATTACCCACTGAATATTTCCCAAACTGGGAAATT
>BLAZ01000969.1:113204-115704 GCA_014633955.1 Acropora tenuis
CCAGGAGGTACCTACTGCAAAAAAATAATAAACATGAGCCAGAGGTCTTTGGTGCCGCGCGAGGCGGCAGGCGTAGGGCCGAACTCGAGACAGGGGGAAACAGCTTTTGCCTACACATACCGACCAGGGTCGTTGAATGACGTTTTTAACCCCTTCCCGTTCGAATGAGTGCTCAGGGCACTTATAGATTTTACTCTGTCTAACGCCAGACGATTTTACTCGTCAATGGGGAACCTCTTGGACGGGGAAGGGTTAATGTTTTCCTCGACGTGAAAGCACAGACCTTCGGCTCGTCTTAGCAGACTCAGAAATTTGAAATAATAGTGTTTGTCAACGACTGAGTAGAGATTGGAAATGGCCATTGTCCATGTTTTTGGCGCTGACTAAGAGAAAAGCGGACTTTAGGGACGAGTTTTGAATTGTTTCCGCCTAGCTTGGCGGGGAAGATTGAAAAATTCCGTCCGCTCCCAGAACTAATCAGAGAAAAAAATATATGTATTAGTAATAACAAATAATTTGGTTTTCCGAGCGAGAGTCATAAACCCTAACAGAAGCAACCAATCATTCAAAATCAACCCAATGAAACAGAACTCCAGATGGGGTCAAGCGCGGGAAAACTCAAGCGAGCAGATGCGAGTAGATCACAAGTGATCCTCATTGGTTAAGAAAGTGGTGCGTACTTTTCTAACCAATCAGAGATGAACTTACAAATCAAAGTGAATGCATTTTATTGTCATTGTTGCACTGATCTTAACTCAGCTTACCTTACTCTTATCCACGAATCCATTATCTTGAAGGTACTTAAAGGCGATTTCAATCGCAGTACCAGGTTTCGTTACAGAGTCGATGAACTCGGTTGCCTTCCAACTTGTAGTACTGGGACTGTTAAAATAACTGTCCAGAAGTGCTGTTGAAAGTGAACCATTAGAAATTAATATAATATAAGCAGTAACAAATCATCGCCATGCAAGAAGTTGTTGATATCAAAGGAACATTCGTGCCACTGACCCCTTGTCGAAATTTACGTTCAATAGAAGGAGGATTTTTTTTTGTGGTAACCTTACAAACGTTCATTTCGCGCCGTGTCACGATGCCCAACTGCAAGAAAACGCAAATTGAAATTTGACAGATTTACAGACATCTAAAGAAGCCCATAACCAGAAGCGTTCATATGTTATAGTGTGAGCACCAGCACAGAAGAAGATAAGGTTATTTTTAGCTTTTTGCAGTGGACTGTTCACGTCACAAAACAATGGGTTTAAGGATGAAAACCAATCGTTCTGCGCGTGCCACACGTTTTTTCTGTCGCCCTTTGCAAAAGAAGCCATCTGATTGGATAATTGTACTGGCATGCATTTTAATGCAGCGCGAAAAGCTGGTACAAAAATAGCTGCTTCTTTCCTGTGTTGGTGTTCCCACCCTTTATGGAAGATGCATAAAAATTTGTAAAAATGCTGTGATATTTGGTTTTAAACTTATTTCATACCAAAGATTCTGACGGTACCTGAATAAGATTTTACAATCACCCATTTTTGAGATGCCGTTTGCATCAGTATGAAGACGAGTTTTTAAACACCCTCAAGCCAAATGGAAACAAGCTAGTTATTTGCATTAAATATACCACATCTTCATTTGAATGATTTGCACGAAGGCTCCGTTTAAAACAGAACCGAGCTACAACTTCGAAATAACGGTGGAAGGGGAATCGATAAGAAGTGTACTGTCTGGAATGAGGATTCCACATTCAAAACCTGGGCTGAAACGAAAACTTCTTTTCATGCATTCCCTACGGAATGCTCCAAGAGGAATTTTATCGGCATTCCCATATTCCAAGTCGACCTGGATTCAGTAGACAAAGAACCAAGCGGGGATGGGCAACTGCTAAAATTATTCTTATTCCTATTCTTATTGTTGTTGTTGTTGTTGTTGTTGTTGTTGTTCTTCTTCTTCTTCTTCTTTTTATCATTATTAAATTACTGCTATTATTAAGAGGATACTACAAGATAACTAAATAACAAAAGCTTTCAGTCACCAGCTATCTTGACGAAAACGGGCTGTCCAATTTTTGCTGTTCCTTCTGGCGGTTTTACTTCAAAGAGTGGTACAGAGAGCCCAGTTGATGCGACCGCTAATTCCGAGGGGATTTTGAGGTTGTTAATAGCTTTGTTCCACATATCTTGGCAAACACTTTTCCCCAGATCCGCAGCTCTAAAGGTAAGAAGACACAAATCACCAGCTTCAAAAGAGGTCATTACAAGATATTTCAGATAATTTATTTAGTAAGACAATATGTTTCATAGATCAAATTCAGTTGCAACCGTTAGTGAAAGGAAACCGACGGGGTGGTCCTTGATTACAAAGGCAATTAAGTTTACATTGCCATCCAATCGAAGCGGTACAACTTGTCACCTTACCAAACTTTAACTTTGAAATTGCCGTGATCAATGAATTATCAAGGATGTTTATGACAGCTAATGAATGAGGTTTGAATTACTTTTGA
>BLAZ01000969.1:240300-242800 GCA_014633955.1 Acropora tenuis
TTTCGACATCAATTAATTATTTGCGCGTCACTCAGACCCGATTTTACTGGATCTTCCGCGCCATACGCATGTCGTGGGCGAACGACTGCGTTGTTCCCAACCATAGTTATACCACATTTGTAATATGACTGTCGCTTAAAGCTGTTTGAAAACACTAGCCTCGTCAAATGTCGGCTATGCCATGCTGATCAGGCCCAGCAAGGCCTAAACAGCTGACTATGAGTAGTTGCCTAATACTTGCCAGGGTGATATGGTTGTGGGCAAGCCTACGGGACTGGGGCCTGTTTCTCGGTAGTTGGGAGAACATTTTGGGCTCGAAAAGCCAGTTGTCAAACTACAATCATCAATTTGCTTTGAAAAGCTTATCTTCAAACGCTAAACTTTCTAACATGAGAAAAAGCGAGAGTATTGCGAAATTTGATGGCTTAGAATCTCGGCCTTGTTACGATTTAAATTTATTTGTGGCACTTTCGGTACTTTCCAGAAGCAGGCCCCTGGAGTAATTTGTGACACCTCGCCTTTTAAGCCTTTAGGGAGAATTCATTTTTTTTAGAAGGGGGTGGGGGGTGGGGGTGGCCCGGAGGAATCCCTATGAGCATGAATGTAAAATCTCCCAGCCCTCTCTTTATATTTTTTGTTAAAAAATGTGACCCTCCCCCGGGAAGCAGTAAAATTTATAGTGACCCACCTCTTTGTTGTGTCAAATTTATGCTGACCCTCCCTTTTTGGACACGAAAAAAGTTAATGACCCTCGCCTAAAATTCCTTCGGCCCACCCCTCCGTCTAAAAAATGAATGCTACCCGCTTAAAAAACGAAACAAAACAAAAGGAGCGAACAATGAAAAAGAAAATCCCGCACGTAACAAATACAGTAAGGTTTATTTTAGTGTTATTATATCGTATGAAGTCAAGACGTTAACAATAAAATTGCTACTAATGACTTTTGAACAAAAAATTGTGTTGAAATTTTTGATTAGAAGAAAAAGCTTACAAAATTTAAACTTGACTTTAACAGCTAACGCAATACAAAAATAAAAGATGCGTGACGCACATAAATAGAAAGTTAATGCTGATTGCTTTTCAAATTCCAATAAAATTTAGTTTAGCTCAGTCGCTAATGAAGACTTTTTGGCACTAAAGATAACGGTCAAAATATCACGACCACATGCACCACAAGAAGCTGATGTTCACAGGGTAACCATGCTTTCCTGTGTCACAGGATCATTCTACTGACCACCATCCTCAGGACCAAGTTGGTGAAGTTTTCTTTTAAACAAAGATTAGGGTTTTATCGCTATTTTTTCTTCTTTTTCGACGTTTGCACACTACAGATGAGATGAGAAAGAAACAGTCTAAAGCAAAAGAAACTCTTGTTGAGTGGGAAGCTGAACGGCTCTACTTGTCAAATTCGTAAGGCTCTTCATCTTTAAAGTCAGCGAAAGTATTCCTCTTAAAGTAGTCCAGTTCGTTCTCTGTAAAACACAGATAAAAAAGAATTTGATAACAATTAACCCTGGTAAATTAAGAAGTTTACGCTGTGACGACCCCACAAATCATGATCAAGATATTTGTCACATAAAAGAATCGTTTTAAATCTTTCTCAACCTAAAATGCTAATTGACTCACTAATAGTCAAGCTGACTTAAAAGGATATCGATTAAAAGTGTAAAAGAAATATAAAACACAAGCGTCATTTGTTGACGCCCTCCACACGACTTCAAATTTGGTCATTTCACGTACTCAGTTGTTTCTTGAAAAAGGCAAATAAATTTATCAAAATGAAAAAAATTAAGAGTATTTGTGGGACGTGCCAAGGAAACTCCTGGGGCCTCTTTCAGAACCTTTTCGAGCCCGAAAAGCCAGTTGTCAAATTGCAATCCATCTGCTTTGAAAAGAGGATTGCGAAGTTTAATGGTTTAGGACCTTGTGTTGCTAAGATAGTGAGGGAATTGTGGCACCCAAAATAGGCCGGAAAAGTTTCGGGACGTCTGAGAAAGAGGCTTCTGGTTAGCGTTGTTTTTACGCAAGCTCCGTGTTAATCAAAGGATCTGTTGTATAGATCGATGAAAATGATGAAATTTGATCCAATGTTTTACAAATGAACTTAGGAGACTCGTGTGCGAAATCGAGGTCATTAAGTTAGATCTAATAGTTGTGCTCTGATTGGTTTGGGACTGTAATTATCGAATCGTGACATTTTGGAGCTTAATTAAGCAGGGACCGGTTGTTCGAAGCATGGTTAGGCTAATCGTTGGTTAAGCATCAAAACCTATACGCTGCTTTTGCTATTGACGTCGTCCGATTAATCACAACAGCAGCAGACAGCGCTATGAACAAACCAGGACTCGACAGAAGCATATGTTGGAGCAGGGATGGCGCAGTGGTGAGAGCACTCGCCGCCAAGCAATGTGTCCCGGGTTCGATTCCCGGACCCGGCGGCATATTTGGGTTGAGTAATTTGTCGTTGGTTCTCTTCCGTGCTCCGAGAGGTTTTTCTCCG
>BLAZ01000969.1:267742-272742 GCA_014633955.1 Acropora tenuis
TAGAAAGAACCTTTTTTTTAGTGATTAAGACTGAAATAAACCAGTTGCTTCCAGCTGACATCTATTTAGAAAGGAAGCACATAGATCGATATTTGGATATTGTTGCCATGATGCCTCTTTCATAGCAATTGCCATCTTTTATACACCCGTCAATAACTTGTAGATTTTGCTTCATGCTCCTTACACCCACTCAGTGCAAGACACATGGAGAATTGTAACAGCAGAAAACAGAATACATTAACAAAGAAAAGAAAGCGTTTCGCTGCTGAGAATGACCCCAGCACCAGCACTTCAAATGTCTATTGAGACGCATAACTGCGTCAACCCAGGCTTCATTCTAGAAAATTGTTCCTTTAATCTTCCTTTGTTGTCCTTTGGTTATCACTACTATTTTTTCAAATGAAATCCTTCACGCTATTGGATTTTGCTCTAATCTTTAAGAGTTTCAAGTTCAGTTGCTATATCATCAATAGATTCCAAGATGCATAATAGGACCTTCCTTTATTTTCTTTTTAAATGTTGCAATGCATGAATCCACATTTTTACTCTTATTTCTACTGTAACAGTATTTTTGCTTCCGTTCCTGAAGTCATTCTTCTTTCTTTTCTGGATCCCCAGTTTTGTATTTTTCTGTTTGTTTGCTTAATAAGTCTTAATTCTTTGCTGAATCCATTGTTTTGTATTGTTTTGCTCCTTTCTTTTGTAATTCAAGTTTATTTACAGTCCTTGCCTTTTTTTCTAATAACATTCTTAGTCTCTTCTTTGATGGTTTCATTGCTTCATAATTTTGTTTTTCTATTTAGCTCTCTCAACAGCTTTAGCTGAACATGTTACAAACTGAATTTTGCAATACTCTCCAGCACTATATATTATTTTTTGCTGATGAGAGCAACAAGAGAAGCAGTGCTATTTATGGTTTTAGAATACTCAATTAGAGGTATTTGACTTTCATTAAATGCGAAGAGGGAATACAGGTATTTTGAACTTTGTTTGTTTAAAAATACATGTCATACAAAAAAAAAAAATTGAAAAGCACGAAAAAAAAAAAAGAAACCCTGTGCATTCACTATTATTTCTTTGAAGATTTTTGAGAAATAATTTGCTGTCAACTGAATCATACAATATTCTTTTTCTGCAATCACTTTTATGAGCTAAACTTACATCAGTTCCACAAAGATCAACAGTTTTTGGCAAATCATCTGATCATAATTAAGTACTTGTTTTAAGATGATAGATTTTCATATTATCTTCTGTCATACTGAATACCATTTAATGGATAGTGTGTGTTTGAATTCCAATAATAACTACATGATTTCATTACAGAGTAGCAGAGAGGGAAGAGATAGTCACAGCACAATTCACATTGAACTTTCTGGTTTCACAGGCATGACTCTGAATATGGGTGCTAGATTAAACTTTATTAGTTTTCACCCCTTTCAGCTCAAAATTATTTATCATTGTTGTGTATACTCTGAAAATGATGTACTAAGCTATTCAGTGATAACGCTTCAAGCAGCACACATACTCCTTGAGGATGGCGTCTTCGATAATATCCCTTGCATGAGAATGGAATATTTTCAAACCCACATTACCTTTCAAATAGATAGCAACTGCAGTACAGCCTACTGCCAAGACAAAACTGTTGAAATTTTCTGATATAAGTAATTGAAAAGCTCTATCTAAGGAGGTACAGTGCTGATGTCCTTCTACTGTAGTTTCCTGATGAATGGTACCAATGTAGCTTTCACTATATAACTTGAAGGTCACAGTCAGTCTTGAACACGTTTAAAACTGTGAGTAATTCTGTACGTATTAATAATTAATGATCGTCTGGTTAACTGAGGTAAAGTTGAATACAATTCATTTCCAATATTCATTATTGACTGGAGATCATGAGCAGGATAATTGATTTCTTGTTTGTTATTGTAAATAAAAATAGCATATATAGATTCATTGCAACACATTGTTGTCCTGAATTTTGTCTAAATACCAACTCATTAACTTGGCTATGTGATGCCGTTATTGTCAGTGTACATTGGAATAGGACCAGGGTTTTTCTCTATATCTGCACTGAGTCGAGATTTACGGTACTTTTATTGGTGGGTCTGACTCTTAAAAAGACACATGGGTCTATTAGAACAAAACATTGCAAATACCGACTTGCTCTGTACTTCAATTTAAAGTGTCTATAACCCCCAAAATTTTTCTGGCCCATGAATGGTTGTGTCATGCTGAACAAAATGGCGAGAAAAAGTTTGTTTTTGGTCAAAACTGGAATTTTCTATGAATTTTCAAAATCTTATTATTATCAAAATGCAAGAGAACTTCGGAATGCTTGGGCGAATAAGCTCATTAACAAATTCCTTCAGTTTTCTGGACTTGTTTGTCAGCCAATTCAAAGTAGGTTCTGGTACTCTACTGGGTTCTCGATCGCCTCTGAATACATAATTGTGTTTACATCAAAAATATAAATATATGATATAAAAATATGAGATAGTTCGTTTGATATAGCATGTTTCACTTTATATTTCTTGATAAAAGGCTCACTCGAAAGGCATCGCTCGAAGTAAAATTGGTCTCTCGTGAAGTTCTAATCTCGACCCCAGAGATCTTCTCTTTTGCGCATCACTGAAGAAGAGAAGAGCTCTGGGGAACTCTGAAACAGACCAACCTCGTTCCCAGGGCTTTTTGCCCAAGGAAATGGGAACGGCAGGAAAAAGGCCCTGGCATCGGCTGGTCGATTCTTCTTTCTGATTGGCTGGTTGAAATGTAATAATTATTGTAATTTTTATGCCAATGTTATGTAATTAAATTTCTTACTTAAAATGGCGGACAGTAACGAGGCGACGCCAACTAAGATTTTTTGTCAGAAATCTGGTTTGTACGCTTTCTTCGGAATCTAAACACAGTCGTCACGTCGTGAACATTTTTAGTAAAGCTGGTGTTTCTCAAGAACTGTGTCGGAAAGTGGAATATCGTGTCGAATAAGTATCGCAGATACTGACAGAAAAGTGTTGTGCAGGGCCTGTATAACATTCTTGAACAAAATGTATCAGTTTATTGTCAGAGCAAGACGTCTACAAAACAATGAGGACGATATTCCTGGCTACGCTGTGAAGCGATGAGTACGGGATGTCGCCTTCATCTAGTCAACAATCTAAACGACTGACAAAGCAGCTTTTTTGCGAGGAACGTCAAGGGCCGACAAGTATATTACCGAATCCAAAACAATGTCCTGATGCTCCTGTAAAGGTGGAGGTTTACAATTAAGCGCGAAACAGCAGATGATAGTGTGTGCTGTTAATTGCAAGGATGCTTCCGTTTTGGCCACCATTTTGAAGGAACATTGTGCAAACGTAGTGGACGCATTGTTAAAGTTACTGCTCAAAGACATCCGTTCATCGTGCAGTATTCTTTGAAAAACGCTCTGGGGGCTCCGTTCTGTATGGCAATAACTATGAGAGCTTGAAAGATTCTAGCTTTGACAGTATTGTTGGACCGGAAGGAGTCTACAGCCACGCTCCCTTTTCTCGTTGAACTGATGAACGCGGTCTCAATTTGCATCGAAGACAACAATCGAGAGTTACGTGTCAAACACAGTTTCCTTTATTCCATTCTAATGAGTGAAAAATGACACGAACTGAATCTTGTAAACCGGGCAAACACAGTCCTTGTCATTGAAGGTGGATGCACCAAACAGGTATTAAAATATTTTATGTTGCTTATGACATTAATGTTAGTTATACCTTTCAAATTTCTTCTTGTAATATCAACGCTTCTTCAGAGTGGTCATGAGAATAATGGACATAATCACACAATTTTACTTCATGTTTTATCAACTTCTGTAGGAAAACTACAAGTAGGGACAACCAATGAGAAAATCAAAGATGTGATCTTAGAGTTTACAGGCTTAATACAAAATATTCAGTTTGTTTGTTAGATCATTTTAAAAAGTCTGTTTTTCGGGTTTTTCTCGTAGTTACAAGAGAGACTGAATAAACTGAGTGTTTGCTTGTCTCATTCACGACGAGACACCATCATGGCAATGCTTGGAGGCCACTTCTCAGATCTTGTGGTCAGTAAGATTAAAGAAGGGAAAGCGTTTCGTGGTACTGGGGACAATTGAGATTTAAAGATTTTACAGGGCAGCATGCGAAAAGACATTAACAATAAAGATCTCCATATGTTTGCAATCTTATTGAGAATAGACTTAACTTCACTCATTTATCAAATGAGTCTCCAAAGTAGAGTGTCAAAGATCTTCCACGCAGTGCCTTTTCTTTGTGTGTGAGTGAGTGGAAGCAATATGCAGAAAGTGCCAAGATCTTTGTGGGACGAATTATCTTGGAGTTCCTGCCTCAGTTCAAGTTTCTGAAAGGCATCATTCCTGACCACATCCCACATCAGTACAGTGAATACATGGCACAACAGTCAACTATTGTCACCATGCCTATTATCAATGCTAATGAGGTAAAGTATGAAGACTGTGTCACAATACTCAGAACCTATGAGAAATGGATCGCTAAGATTTATGCTGAAGCTGGCTTACTGCAGGAGGTGCCGGACACAGATGACCCACTTGTACCTGCTGGAACTGCAGCACCTGGCCAGACGAATGCCCATACACTAGCAACTCCAAATGATCCTATGACAAGACATGAAAGTTGTATTTGCTGGGGATCAGCTAACAAGAGTTCGATTTGCTGGGGCTAAGAACCTACTTTCAGGGGCACATACACCATCAGATAGATTTGAGCACTGTTCTCCATTCAAGCCTGTTATGTGGCATACTAAAGCATCCCTCCTCCAATATTCCGACTCCTTTTTGCACAAGCCAGAGTCAGTGAATCAGGTTGGAACTTTGAAATATTTTAGAGAAAAGTAAAATCGCAGAAATGCCACTCCAGGCAAAGATTCCTATGAAGGAAGTGAGGACTTATTTCTCAGTAAGGGAAGAGTTTACATTGTAGTTGCAGCACTCAATTTCCTCGGAATACAAA
>BLAZ01000969.1:351394-353894 GCA_014633955.1 Acropora tenuis
TTCGCAATTCAGCCTTTAGGCTGCAAATAAGGGCCATTAGCAGACAATACACCTGTGTATATAGATAGTTTGGCAGGTTCACTCTTTCGCATTGAGACGAGAAGCATTTTCCAAATTGTACGTCTTCATACTATCTTATCAGCTCTATCCAAACAGCTCGGGGACCCTATGTTGGAGTCACAGCGAACTTATTTAGCTTGTTTGTTTGTAACATAACCCTGGCTGTTTGAGGCGTAAACTTACAGATCCATTCAGCCTTAAACACTTTGAGACATTTGAGGATTTTACACACCTCAACTAAACCTGAAATGTGTTCATCTTCACTGAGCTGAATGCAATGATAAATATTAAGGGCTACAAGCGTTTTACACTGCTTAAGGCACCTCAACATATTTACAGCATCAATGCTGGTACACCCATACAATTTGAAAACTTTCAAGGAATGCATGCATGTTAAAAAATCTATAGTGGTTATTTGGTATTGAAAGACAAAATCAGGAGTCTTTAAATTCACACATAATCCAAGAGTGTTCTCAATGTATAAATCCAATATAGTTTTTGGATTTCCGTTTCTTTATTTCTCTCGGCTTATTAGCATATATTCTTCTTTGCTAGAGGTCTAATCAACCTCATCAATCCCGAGATTAAATAAAGCTTCATTCTTCATTCATTCATTATTGTAATGTACACGTTTCTGCGAACATCTCAATCCGAGATGTCGAAAAATGCTTGGCATGCTCCACTATAGTTGACTGAAAAGGTAAATTCGACATCGGTTTGCAATGTCTTCCTAATTTCACCACAGCACGTTGTTGACGAACAGGAGACGGCGAACAAAACAACAAAACCCTTGCTGGATTTTAACTTGCAAAAGAAATTACTTCAAAAACCCCGCCCGTGCATACAACCTGCATATGCGTACAAATGGGCAAATTTGACGTCATGTAGATGACGTGTGCATCCGACGATTAGATGATAAATCTTATCTTTGGTGTCCTCATTATTTACGCCGATTTAATTTCTTAGAAGAGTCCGCTGTTTCCTTGCCAACCACTGGAGGAGCGCAAACTTGTATTTCAAGATGGCCTTCATGAAGCTTATTCCTCTCTTGAGTAAGATCCTCGAAGAATGTTCTCAATATAAATATTTACCTCAATCCAGCTGACAATTCCGTTGCCTTCTGGTAGTGCACTGCCTCCCTCGCTCGAATGCTTTGCTGTTACGAGAACTAAAGGATTCTTGTTGTATATATGGACAAAATTCACGTCTTGTTAAACAAACACAAATCGATCCAGTTAACACATGTTAACAACCTGAAAAGGGGCTCATGATTAAGTTGCGGTTTTTTTTAATCTGTTTGCGTGACGGTTCCTGGATCATGCAGCTGCAGATTTCGACCTGGTTATTTATTATTATTATTTGTTTTTTTTATCGTTTCAGTGACACGCGTACTTGCGCAAACCACGTGTTCAAGTAGTCTGCTGGTACAGAACGTGAACAACCAAAGTGGACTAATTCAATCTAGTATTGGTTCCTCCTATTCTTCCAATATGAACTGCGGTTGGACCATAACGTCAAATGCAAAATTAGAACTCGCTTTTGTTGGACCGTTCAAAACAGAAAGAAATACTGACTTCGTATATGTGTACGATGGAAGCTCATCGTCCGCTCGTCTGATTGGTCGATTTAGCGGTACTTCTCGACCTGGGACAATCCTGAGCTCTTCGAACCAACTTCATGTTAGATTTACATCAGACGGCTCTTCTCAGTACCACGGGTTCAAAGCAGTTTACAGAGGTATGTGCTTTGTTCAGTTACGACCATGTTTCAATTAATTATTAATAACGTTATTAATTGAGTAATACTTATTCATTAATTAATGACGTTTTTAATTATTACTAATTATCAATGTTATTTAATGTTCTCAGCACCCAGATACATACAAATTTGATGTCAACAGGAGCCGATAAGCAGGAGCATACCACTCTCATGCTAGGCCTATGTCACGGCATTTTTACAAACCGATCTATTTTTAGAATACCTTTTCTTTTGTAAAAGGAAGGCACTTCCGGCTCAGTGACGCGGTTGCCTCAAATTAGTTTCTTGTGATTGCTCATGGCGTTCCCATGGGAGTCTCATTCATGAGAAATTCGTTTTAAAAATAAATCAGTCTATAAAAATGCCGTGACAGGAACGTGGGGTAGTTGCACGTTCCAAGGAGTGGGCTCCTAGCATCGAGCAAGTAGCCATAGATAATGGTGAAATATCCACCGTGACGAATCACGAAGCCGACACTTCAATTGTTAGCTAGAGCAAATAGAGGGATTGTGGGTTGTGTGTTTATATAGGTGGTGGAGGAGCTATTTAATTGGTGGAAAAGTGACGGTATGAACAAATGAATAAATTAGTTGAGCAAGAAGCGCTCAGTGATTCAGTGAGGGTTAAGAGTGCCGAGTTTTAAGATTTTACGGTTTTCTGTGTTTCCTTAGTGTAGGAAAGA
>BLAZ01000969.1:370710-373210 GCA_014633955.1 Acropora tenuis
AAAAAAAAAAAAACACGGCAATAACATTCACAACCAAGTTAAAAAAATTCGTTTTCGAAAGGAAAAACAAACTTAAGTGAATTTTGGCTCGCTCAGGAGTTGCTTCTGTCCTGGAACCTGTTTCTCGAGTGGCTCGAAAACTTTTCGGGCCCGAAAAGCCAGTTGTGAAAATGCAATCCGCTTGTTTTGAAAAGCTGATCTTTTGACATGTTTTCAATGTGAGAGTGGCCAAGAGGATGGCGAAATTTGATGGCTTAGAACGTCGACGTTGCGTAGATAGAAAAGAAATTGTGGCAGCTAAAAATAAGCCGAAAAGGTAGGCCGCAGGCTTTAAAAGACGTCCGAAATTTACTTCAAAGGAGTGCAAACAGCCACGATGGAAAGAAGAGCGGCAACTCCAATTATTCAGTGTTACTATTGGTCAAAACTGGTTAAGTACTTATGCAGCACTTGCTGCAAGCATTTAAGGACATCTCTTTGACGTAGTCCGCAAAGAAAAAAAAAAAAACCTTCTTGAGGTTTTGACGGCAACAGGAACCTCAAGACCCTCGACTCTCGGCTATTTTTATCGTTTTTATTATTTTTGCGAGTCGGTGCCGAATCCTTTTCCAACCTCTTTTCCTCTACATTTGTAACTAATACATGAATACCATGATTATAAAGTCATTTTTTATCATTTTTTTATTATTATTATTGTATCGTTTCAGTGACACATGTACTTGCGCAAACCACGTGTTCAAGTAGTCTGCTGGTACAGAACGTGAACAACCAAAGTGGACTAACTCAGTCTGGTACGGGTTCCCAATATTCTTCCGATATGAACTACAGTTGGACCATAACGGCAAATGCAAAATTAGAACTCGCTTTTGTTGGACCGTTCCGAACGGAAATAGATTTTGACTTCGTGTACGTGTACGATGGAAATTCATCGTCCGCTCGTCTGATTGGTCAATTTAGGGGCAGTTCTCGACCTGGGCCAATCTTGAGCTCTTCGAACCAACTTTATGTTAGATTTAAATCAGACGGCTCTTCTCAGTCCCACGGGTTCAAAGCAGTTTACAGAGGTATGTGATTTGCTCAGTTACGACCATGTATCAATTAATTATTAGTAACGTTATTAATTGATTAATACTTATTCATTAATTAATGACGTTTTTAATTATTACTAATTATCAATGTTATTTAATGTTTGCAGCTCACAGATACATACAAATTTTTTTATCAACAGGAGCCGATCAGTAGAGGCGTAAACTCTCATGCTAAGCCCATGTCACGGCATTTTTACAAACCGATCTATTTTTAGAATACCTTTTCTTTTGTAAAAGAAAGGCACTTCCGGCTCAGTGACGCGGTTGCCTCGAATTAGTTTCTTGTGATTGTTCATGGCGCTCCCACGGAAGTCTCATTCATGAGAAATTCGTTTTAAAAATAAATCAGTCTATGAAAATGCCGTGACAGGAACGTGGAGTAGTGGCTCCTAGTATCGAGCAAGTAGATAAAGGTGAAATTTCCACCGTGACGAAATAACGAAGCTCACACTTCAAATGTTAGCCAGAGCAAATAGAGGGAATGTGGGTTGTGTGTTTATATAGGTGGTGGAGGAGCTATGTAATTAGTGGAAAAGTGACGATATGAACATATGAATAAATTAGTTGAACAAGAAGCACTAATTGATTCAGTGAGGGTTAGGAGCGCCGAGTTTCAAGATTTTAACGGTTTTCTGTGTTTCCTTGGTGTAGGAAAGACCGCATATCGTCATGTTTTGGGTAGAGTGGTTCGGGAGGTTGAAATGGTGGGCAAATGGTTTAGAAGAGGCTTTTTACATTTTCTTTCAATATCACGAAGATTTTGATAGTATTTTGGTTTATGGGACAAGTTTTGCATCGCGAGCCTGTGTCATTTGAAGGTTTTCAGTTGGTTGTCAGATTTTCGTGCACTTCTGGAAAGAAATTTGATTGCGGTTTTTTGCCTTTGAAAGATACCAGTGGTGAAAGTCAAAATATTTGGCTGGTCTCAGGGTCGTCTTTAAAGCAAAATAATAACCTAATAATAACCTATCAATAACCGAGATCGAGGTCCGTGCCGTAAGCGACGGACCAATTTTTTTGTTTTTTAACGAGAGAAAACGAGGATCCCTAGCTTACAGCTCGGACCGAGAAAACGAGGTTAGTGACGTATTTATTATATTTCTTAGGTTAATCAGGTGCGCAGGAAAGGAAGCTAGCTGAAATTTCAATTAAATGAAGCGGGACGCAGTTGGCCATAGCAGGCCGTGCAGTAGAATAGAGCCCGCAAAATTGACCACTCACAGCGCGCGCACTAACTGAGAGATGCAATAAATAGTCTTATCGCTGTTGGCAAATCTTTGTTTACATTGTTAATAATAACATAGATATTTTTCGCTGTCCCAGTTCTCAATGAAGGATCCGTTCGTCTGAGAGGAGGCGGTTTGAATTATGGCAGAGTTGAAATCTTCTACAATGACACATGAGGAACAGTT
>BLAZ01000971.1:69560-73541 GCA_014633955.1 Acropora tenuis
ATGACGATAATGCTATAAGCCAGTTAATCAGCAGTACATCCTTAAACGTGCAAACGGATTCGATTCGCGCATAGGTATTTATTTGAAGAACTTGAGACCCTTTGTTATTATGCTACTTTTTCTTAGGGACTGTATAAACCAAATCTTTGCATTATTTATTCACTTTGCCTCGCATGAGAATGGTGTCACGATGACGCCGAAACGGCTATTAACTTTAATATTCGCCCGCTAATGTTTTAAGAAACAATTAGGTATCAAGAATCTTTTATGGTTTTCATAAATGATTTCAGAACTGAACCTTGCACAGATGAAGTTAATTGATTTTTAATGTTACTGGCTACATTTACGAAAGGTTCTTCTGAGCTGTCAGTCGAGAGGGTTGAATATGAAGCAGAATTTTGAAAGCTAGAAGGAAAAGTAAAAAGCCATTTTCCCCGTTTCATTTTCGTCAGGTATTGGTGCCCAATCAGGGTGAGAATCGTTGCAGTTATTCCCACTTTAGAAAAGATACCAAGCTTCACGAACGGAATTGCATATTTCATTGTAACCCCTTTTTCAACTTACCTTTGTAAACTGTTCGTAACTGGGCACATTCTCATTCCAATTTTTTCTTTCTTCTCGTGTTGGATCTTTGCTTATGATTAAGTGCTCTCTTTTGAAGTCCGTGTACGATCTTGTAAGGAATACGAATTGAGCAAATAGAGCCTTTACCTCGAGTTGTCTCAAAGTTTGCCAGAATGTAGAAGCGATTCCCAAAAATATCGATTAGATTAGCCGAATTAAGGTGAGCGAGTACTCGTGGAATTGAGCCTTCACACAAAACCACCACACAGTACAAATGAAACGATAAAGTATTCAATCAGAGATAAAAAGATTGGTTTTGACTAGTACTGCAGTTTTGCAGCGGTGGTAAACTTCAGGCCAAGGGGAACTCTCGTACTCGGATAAACTACTTCTGACCAATTGGCTAACCACCTAGACACGTCTAAACTCCACTTCAAAAAAATTACCAGTAAATTACATTTATTCATCTAGTAGATTATTACATTTATGGTTAAAAAAAATCCTACTACATTTACGGTTAGTCAATCAATGCGTTTATGGTTGTTGTTACAATAACACAAACACCCAATAAACACAAACGGATGAAAACTCAGCCAAGCAAAGCAATGCCATGCGGTCATAAAATAACAGCTTGCTATTTAGCAGAGACAAAAATGAATTTCTCAATCGCTTTTCAACTCTTCAAACTCTTGAATTGAATGCACACTATAGTTTGATAGCATTGAGAAAAGACCTCAAACATTTCATTAAAGAACAGACTGTGCGAAACGTATCGAAAGGCAAATATTTTACCCTAAAGAAAGTTACTAAAAACTTGAATTTTCATTTTTTTAGATTTAAATTTGAAAGAAAGTCAATAGTAAGTAAGTTTACCCATAAGTATCCTATGGGCAAACTCTTTGCGATACATGTGTGGTGTGGATGTTGTTTTCTTCTTGCGTTTCGTTTCTCCGAGCAAATGCACGGGAGGTGATTGCATTGGCTGCTTCCGGAGAGACTTGAGGTGGCTGCCTTGGTCGAGACAACACCTTCTTCATCTTCTTACGTACAAGAGGACTCATTACGCCATATATCCAAGGGTTGATGGCGCAACTGGTATGATTAAGCAATGTTGCAACAAGACCCATTTCCCGAGGAGAGCGGGATTCTGACAGAATCATACGATAAATTATGACGAAAATATAAATTGGCACCCATAGAATGACAATAGAAAATATCAGTACGAACAGGGCTCGGGTCAGATTGATTTCTTGTGTCGACAGGGAAACAGTGTTGGCGTTGTGTTGGCGAATGAACCGAGACACTCGATTGTAGCAGAAACAGATGATGCTGAGACAGAACAGGATGTAAAAGAATACCACATAAAGAGTATAGGCGACTTGTGAGTTTTGATTTTGAAGACTCATGATGCAGTTGACGGCAAAGGGGTTAAAAACGATCCTTGCCTTGCCAAAGAAGAGAAGAACCAAAACCTCTGAGGTAGCAAAAATCCACACTACAACATTGTAGCAAATTGTGCGGCGAAAGGTGAAAATGCGTCTGTACACAGGGGGCTTCAAAACACAATAGTAACGACTAATGGCTGTAAGTGTCATTATAAATATGGATGCCCTGGATAAAGTGTGGATGAAGAAACCGTTAAGCTGACAGCCGAGGCCATTTGAGGCAGGTTCCCCGGTTGCAAGAGACAGAACGAACAGTGGGGCCGCCGTACTTGTAAATAGAAAATCTACCAGTGCTAAGGAGCCGACCATGACGAGAGTGGAGTTTTGAGTGCGAGGTTTTCGACACAAGGCAAGTAGCAGGACTGCGTTTCCGAGTATTGCAAACAGCACCACCACTGCAGCTGTCAAAGATTCAACCACAACCAGGCTAAAGCTTCTGGAAGCAAGGGACATTGTGAAATGACTGGACCTTCAAGCTGGTCACTAAAAATCAGTCTTCTTTGCTTAGTTTCCGTTGCTTTACGGAATAAATGCTATTACTATTTCTACCAAATTTCTGCTCCGGTTTGTCTTGTCGTAGCGATGGGATTTCCCGGGACGATATTTTCAACAGCTTTCAGAGAGACTTGGTTGAAAAGAACAGCCTTTTATCTTGTTGCGGACAACTGGACTCATTACGCCAAAGATCCAAGGGTTAATTACTGCCAAACGAAGAGGCCTTCGAGATCAAAAACAAAACTCCTTTTTCACTTTCCGTTGCTTTACGCGATACGTGCAATTACTAAATGATTCTGCGGCAAAAAATTGGTTGAGATTAGTTGTCTTACAGGCAATACAATCGGTTACAATATGCTTTGTAAATGGAATTTTGGTAGAAAATTCCCACAGCTCTCAGGATTTACTAGCGCCTTATGTCGTTGTGTTTGGAAATACAGCCAACTGAGGCACAAAAAGATACTTGACAAAAAGGAAATTGTTTTTTCCAGTTTGATAAACCAGAGTGCCAATAAGAACGAGTAACTAGTGAAAAAAGGTTGTTGCGATCCAGTCTCTTCAAACTGAATTTCTGCGTTGACCTCTCCCATGATAATGGAGGTTAAAATGCTTGCGCCTTCTGTGTATTTGAGGAAAAGGAATTTCTGCCGTCATCGTTCCTTGCAGTTTGTCTCATTCACGCATAAACTTGCATTCCTAATAACAATTTGAATTCTCAGGTCAAGCTATCATCTTCATCTTTGGCAAAGAAATTGCATTGTTTAAATTCCTGTTGTAATATTTGTGAATTTAACGCGCAATAACACCTGTCAATCAGGTTATAGTAATATTTTACTTATTTTTAGATTCTGTTTTTTCTAAGTGAGTAATGAAAATAAAACGCAGTGCAAATAATTTAGTCGTGGAGTCTGGTCATATTACGAATTTGTTCACCCTTGTGAAGTACTTATTCATGTTTTTTGACATGAAAGCACTTGAGCTTCTTTGACTGGTTTTCATTGATGATGCAGGAAGGAAACCATTAGAAGCAAATGTTATTAATCGACTTTGATTTTTCAAGCCTCCTACACAAATTGAAACAGTTTCTTTACCAATTTTTATAAATATGGATCTTGCAGGGTATTTGACCATAGTTAATAGCTATGATTTGACTGAAACATAGCTCGATGATACGCCTGTCCGCAAGTTAATGGTCACCCTCTCGATTTTAACGTACTCAGCAACCTTTTTGATTTCGATAAACAATTTTTTTCATCCTGGGCAACGTTTTCCTTTTTGGTGTCTTGCTCTTCATTTTGGCTTTATCTTTATAAAACAACAACTATTTTTCGCTTTCTTGCTTATTATACATGGCTCTTCCAGGGTGATTCCCTGAAAAAAACTGCTCGATTGAGGCTCGACAATACAGCTATCTTTGATTTGAACAGTGAAAAAAAAAATTCGTCCAAAAAATCCAAATATTAAAAAAAAAAAAAAA
>BLAZ01000971.1:90502-93002 GCA_014633955.1 Acropora tenuis
AGTGGTTGTGAAAAGTAGAGCGCTGGTCTACTTTGAGCAATAAATTTTGGCTTTGTTGCTCGTTTTTCATCACTCACAACTTGTCACGCAACAAATGCCGCCATATTAGATCCACGCCAAGCAAATCAACCAATCAGCGTGCTGCATTCCTTCAACCCGCAACAAATGTTTTTGTTGCGGGACAAGTTGATCGTGCAGGATGAAAAACGGGAAACATCGACAAAAACTTGAAACGAAACAATGTTGCGCGACAAGTTGAGGATTTTTGTATCTCGTATTTCGCCGCCTTTACAAAGAGGCAGCACAGAACAAGGAGGAGCTAAGGCAGGACATTTGTCGGGATCATAAGCAAGACATTATCACAGTTAAAAAAAAAAAACATGAAATCATAACTTTATTTAATTTTTTAAAATATTCTTAAATTAAAGTCTTTATGTCCAGCTTTTCGTGCGGAGTTGTCACTGGAACTACTTCAATCTGACAGCGAGGTGGCAAATGATGGTTTACGGGATTAATTGATAGTGTAGTTTTTCAGTGAAGTGAACAAGCCGCAAATGTTAACTCGGCTTGCACGTCACTGGAAACCACTTAACCCTTTTGAATGGAGAGTTTATTCCCATTGCATATCATGTAAGATACAATATTTTCATTCAGACCTTGCATTCGAGAACTATCCAGCTTCTGGCTTTACCCTTTTTTCTCCCCAATTCAAACCACGAAATCATAAAGTTTCCTGTTATGCACATGCATTTGTATGCATAACTTCTATAATGAAACAAGGAAGAGAGAACTTAGGAATATCACACGGTCTGAATTGGACAAAAATAAATAGACAAAACAAAACGAAACAATAACAAAGACGTGGTAAAAGCAAAATAACGAGAAAGCAAAGAAACGTTTACCACAGATGGACAGATTTAGGTTTGATACAAAAGATATTTCCAATAAAGTGGACAGGTAAAATATGATCCCAAAACAGTAACCTTTAAGACATTGCGACATGCGCCAAAGAAGTAAAAACTGAACGGCTAAATTAAGAAAAAGAAATGTTAAAATTAAGGCAAATAATTTAAATCAAAGCTACTTTGCACGTTTTCAATGTGGACCGTTACTTTAACGCATTGCACTTTCTAAAAGCTCATTGAAAACGAATAAATATACTCAATTGAGTTGAGTATTTTATTAAAGTAGGTTAATTCCCAGGAGATCCGATAAGCAAGAAATGCATTATTGATACTAACATACAGACAACAGCGAAATCTCAAAAAAGAAAAAAGAAAAAAGACAAACAAACAAACAAAACAAAAAAAATAAAAAAGGTCGACGCCACCAAGAAATAACGAGGTTCCTTCAATGTGTCGTTACGTTGCGCTAGTTATTTCGTTGGGTATGGTATCGCTCGTAGTTTACCAGCAACCCTATCAATTCACTCTTCACAAAGAATGAGTTAGGGGTACAGCTGCACGGAAGCTTCTCCTTATGGAAAAAAGCTCCCACAACAAAAGCCGAATTTAAGGACATGTTTGAACCTCAGTTAAAATATTATTATGCAAACTTGGAATTTTCAAGAAAGGGCTATGATGAAGAATCTATTCATAAAAACTCCAATGCATCGTTAAGGTTTGTTTAAAAAAAAATCCTATTGTAACCTACGGCACTAAACCACAATTTGTTCATCACGATAGCTATGTACATAAAAATCGATCATAAAATTTCTGTTCTACAAGCTCAACAACAAAATGCCGAAAGGTGCTGAAAAGAATATCATAACTGGATATTATTTCCGGCAATGCCATGTTTTGGCAGCAACCATAAACCAACACACGGTGATGCAGTATTTGTGTCCCAGCCTTCTTTCCACGTGCAGTGATGTATGACTACTTCTACTATAGGTGACCTTCCTTTCCTAACCTCGCCATCACTCTTTGCTTTCGATTTTGTGAATCATGTGATACAATCATACCAAATGACTGACATAATTTGCTGGTCTTTCGTCGTGTTCAAGCCTTCGCGGTTCCCACTCTCGTGGAGGGATTTCCGGTTCCGGGGTGAGCCTGTCTCGTGACGAACGTAAGGGGTTCGGCCTTGCAAAGTCCGTGTAATCACGGGAAGGTGCTCTGTGAAGTTGGCCGTTTATATTCACGTAGGGCTGAGAACAAGACAAAAAGGAACAGTTAAAAACCAGTATTACGCATGCATGATGCTGCATAACGAGATTACGGTTACTTTTGTATAGGTTCCATATAGTGCACACCTTGTGTGCTCCACTGCTTGACCGGCCTATGCTTAACTTCGAGAGGATACTTTGTGACCACTACACAAGAGGGTAGAAATCTTAAAATAACCTCATGTACAAAGCGAACTCATGGAATAATAAAATGAATAAATACGGGATATCGCTAAATTTGGGCTTGTAACACCTCTCAGTTCACATCTGAATGGTGGGAAGAAACAATGCCTATTCATTTGCAAAAAGACTATTAATTTCGTCCACAACAGT
>BLAZ01000971.1:244934-247434 GCA_014633955.1 Acropora tenuis
GGGAATTCTTCTATCACCCCAAGTTTTGCATTCTGAAAGAGTACAGGGCATGATATGCCACATTCATGACACCCTGGTTATGGAGAGATCCAGGAGCAGCACAACAAAAGACTCCGTGCAGTCCTCAAGTGCTTGCAAGAGGCAGGTTTGACTTTAAACGACAAGTCTGAGTTCTTAAGACCCTGCATGAAGTTCCTTGGCCACATTATTGACTGCAACGGTGTATATCCTGACCCGAAAAATAACCGAAGCAATCAAGCACTTCCCAACTCCTCAAGAGGAAAATGACCTAAGCGATTTTTGGGCATGGTCAATTACATGGGAAAGTTCCTGCCAGGTTTATCTAAGCTGAATGAGCCTTTGAGACAACTCTTCAAGAGAGAGAACGACTGGGTGTGGGAAGGACCACAGCAACAGGCATTTGATAAGATTAAAGAAAAGCTGACTTCATCAAGTAGTCTAGCGCATTACGACCCTATACGTCCAACCAATATATCCTGAGTAGAAATTGGCGCTGTCCTTCTGCAGCTTCAAGACGATGGCACAAGAAGACCAGTCTCGTATGCATCAACATCACTCTCACAAACAGAGAAGCGATACACGGTGATTGAAAAGGAACCATTAGCGATAACCTGGGCGCGTGAGTTCACGAACTATGTCCTTAGTATGCAGTTTACTCTGGAGACCGACGCTCAGCCACTTTTTCCCCTGCTGAGCTCCACGGACTTATCAAGAATGCCACCCAGAATTCTGAGGTTCTGCATGCGCCTCCTGAAGCACAACCAACAAGTAGTCGATGTACCAGGCAACAACCAAGTGTTGATATCTGATACTAATATGGACTAATCTGATATCATAGCTATTTCCATTGATCAGAGTACAACTCGATCAGCTACGGCTCTAACATGACTATCAAAAAATTTCGCCCTGGGATTGGCCCCGCTAAAAGATTTAATATGAAAGTCTTGGCTGTAGTTAGTTGTCTTTGAGATCTAGACATACGTTCACTGTGCAATCGCAGAGGTAGCTGAATTCTTAACTCAATTTCAACAAGATCGTCAACAATTCTCGGTGTTCTTACCTGCATCATGGATCAAATTGAAACCCAACAGGACTTGAAAGATTATAGTTAACTTTAGTTTCCTCATGATCTGGATAAACGTAATCAGATGAAGAAGTTACGAATTATTCAAATTTAGGTTTAGTTAATTGTTTTTGCACAAGATCAAGCGGGAGGAAATTGTAATAATGCGGTTTCGCACGAATAAACTGAGTAAATTAATCAAGATAACGAGTACCTTTTCGTTTTCACATGCGGGCTAATGCCTAACACGTTAATTAGCTAATCTGCCAAAAAACTTCATGTTTAAATATGATTTGCCGGAAGCAAATGCGCATGCATGCTTAAAATAGAGCGGAAACTACTTTACAGTGTAGCGGAAAATAAACGTTTAGTTGCCGTTCGTCGCTCAAACACTTCTCTTTATAGTCTTACTAACCAAGTACCTTTATCATTAATTAGGCCTAGGAGACAAAAACCAGATGGTGTCTTGTTCCCTTCAATGAAGACCACTAACAAGAACTTTCGATAACCGTAAACAAACAATTAGTACATTCTCAGAATTTCTGTTGGATCTTGAATAACAGAGCAAATCACACATTTACAAACAAAACACCAGTCTTGCTAAATGAAAATAAAATAGCTAAGTACCGAGAGGCTAGATGTATAAGAAGGCATAGCCTGAATTTCAGCCTCCTCCTTCACTCGTTAAAATTTATTTTCTCCCTGACTAACACTTAGCGAGCGAAGCGGGCTGGCTGTAATTCGGTCCACTATATAGAGATAAACGTGAGCAAACCACACGTTCAATTTCGCAATTTCCCTCTCTTAAATCACGCAAATTGCATTAATTGGAGTGCAAACGAAACAACTTAAAATATCAGAGGGTTACACCGCTAAATGAAAAATCAACTGCAACACCGAACTCACCACGATACAGGTTTGTACAGTTCACTTTAAAGCACCGAGAAAAACTTAAATATCACCAACACTAGTGAGCGACATAAAGGAGTGACTATCAGTATCCAACTGCTCAATTTGCAAATCTCGCAACGTCAGTCCAACAACCTCTAATTAAACATTTGTGTAATTTTAAAACAGAATCACTATCATAAATGCATTGTCACGGACTCAACGTCACAAAATCACGGTCACAGACTCAATGTCTCAAAATCACGCAACTGTTCGCCATACGATGTTAGATTCCAAGCATTAAAGTTCCTTAGACTGCGAGCAAAGTAAACGAAGGGGGACGCGAAAGCGCATTCATATTGTAGCCGCTCTTTTGTATCTCGCCGAAAGTCAGTATTGTATTCGCAGTCTCAAAGTTCTTTCATCGGGGATGGTTGGACGAAAGACCCTGAGAACAGGGTTGCTGAAAAATATGTCATCCGCCTCATCATCGCCAGCAATAGGATTCAAGTTGACAATGATATTCTA
>BLAZ01000971.1:252434-262434 GCA_014633955.1 Acropora tenuis
GGAGATCACCATATGGCACATATTCAATGACCACAAGAACAGGGTCTTTGAGGTGAGAGTACGTCATGCAGATAAAAGTAGAATAAAAGAGGTCACCAACAAATGATGTTACCAAGGAAACAAAGGGTTTTGAGTTCCTATGTGGTGAAAGAGACTACGATAATGATAATGATGATGATGATGATTATAATGAGAATTATGACGAGGAAGACGATGATGATTGTGATGATGGCTAGGACGAAGATGAAGAGCACGACAAGCTAATCACGACTAGAGCATTAATGACGATGACGCTGGGGATAGGTGAAAGTTTGAACACTAGTCAATAATTACTATAAGAATGCTTCTGGATCGTCTCACCCCAGTCCTTAAGGTAACAAAATATTACTTTAACCTCAATCGACCTCTGGAATGTTAAGAGTGCACTAAATAAGAGCTTGATCAATTGTTACCAGCTGTAGTGACACATCCCAAAAGTTTGATAACGTGTGGGTGTGGTTTCAGCTTCTTCATCACCTCCAGCTCAGAAAACAGGTCTCTTCTTTCAACCTCTTGAGCATTTTCTGTAAGTTTCCAAGAACAAAAAAGAAGCAACTTTTTCCGAAAAAGCTGATAAAACAATGGAAAGTGGTATAATTAAGCACTGGTGTGGAGTAGCATGTTTATTCTTTAATAGGAATGTCCGAGGGTACTCCGTTGTGCTCTGCTCTATAGAATCATTTTTCGGCAATTTCTCACTTGGTAGAAAATAATGAATGAAAGCTTCAGGCAGCAAAAGCCCTGCAATGGAAAATCAGCCCTTGAAACCTTCCTATGGATCCATGACAGTAGTGGATTCTTATTCCATTTTATGGATTACGGATCCCAGAAATGGTTGCTTTCAACATTTTGAAGAACACTACAGATTCCAAGGACGGGGGTTTTCATTTACAAAACAAAAGAATCTGGATTTCGTAAGAAAAAGTCTTTTGACTCTGCAATTCGAATTACCTCTCGTACCGTGATCAAGACTTGTTGACGGATGCCGTTTGTTTAAACCTTACTTTTTCAGTGTTTTTGTTTGTTTTGTTTCCAATTTCCCATTTTCATCATGTCATAAGGAAACTAGATTTCTCAGGCCCATGTCTCTACATGGCATCCCTTTGGATTGTTTTTGTCTCGAGGTACGTTGAAAAAGTGGTTCAGTGACCGCGGCGTTCAGTACTTTTCGGCTCTTATGTTCAACTTAACCAAGTTCGTATTAACTAAATATGCACATATTTAAATATGACCAATGGCTATTACTTCCAAATGAGGAGCAGCGCGAAACGTTTGTAACTAATGCCGAGACAAACAAATGGTTTGTTGACTGCTAGGACAGCAAAATTTAATTGTACACGCACGCATTTTTAGCAAAAGGTTAATTTGATTAGTATGCTACGGAAAACTATTTGAGTTAGTTAAGAGAATGATTTATTGTGGCCTTGGGCAGAACCTTTGAGAGTTTGATTGGAATTTATCTTTTTTTTTGCGATATTCCTCGCTACTTAAATTAGCGATACCAATTCTCTCGGTCAGGTAGATTTCAGCCAAAGACTCTCGAGAACTATGATAAGTACAAAATACCTTAAGTAGTGTGAAAACTAAGTACCTTTAAGCATTTTTATAGCCACGGTTGTAGTTCCTTTTTTCGATGGAAGATTCCAAGCAATTCCTTGTGCTACGCGCCCAAAAGAGCCGTTGCCAATCACCTTTTGAATCTCCACATTTTGTCGAGAAACCTCCCAGGATTGAGTTGTAGCATATTCATTTATCTCCGATTCGGAATAAGTCCGATGTGAATTTGTAATTTCATTTAACTCCATGGAATATGCATGGTTAACAGCACTAATTCTACCCTCATTGTCTCTTCCATTTTCCATGTTTAAGTTCTGTGAAAGGAAGTAGCATATCTGCTTGACTATTAAAAAAAAAAACATCACATGCACCAGTGCTGGCCAACTGATAATGAGCCAGGATGTTGACCCAATCATGCCGAGGAAGTGCCGGTTTCACAAATCTACTAAATGCATTGTAAACTTACCAAAGGAGACTCCTCTATTGTGTCTATTTCTTCTAATCGTCTAAGAGAAAGAGAAATGCAATCACTCGACAGTCACGTTCACATTTAAAAATTCCAAAAAGAAAACAAAATATATTGTCAAGTACATTACTTAGTGAAAGTAAATGGGATTAGCTAGAGTAAAGTCACCAATAATTATTAACTCTTTCCCTCTCGTGATCAGAATTGTGACTTCAGCAATCAAACTTCATTTTTCCAGCTTTTTTTTCCATTTTCCATTTGTCACTTTCCTATAAATTATATTTCTTTTCCGTAAGAGTACCCTAGACGTTTATGACACTTTAATTCATCTAACTTCCAAGCCAAGGTTCGCTGAAAAAATCAATGAGGACTTACTCAACTTCTCTAACAGCTGAAATACAAGAAGAGGGAAATTAGTTGGTATATATTGACCTTCTCAATAGATAACAATTCAATTAGCATCAATGCAACTTTCGTCGTCATTTAAAGATGGCAGTTGCAATTTGTTGTCGTTTCATGTCTTGAAACGTGAAAAACAAACTAAAGTTGGTCAGAGGACAATCAGAGTTTGTGAGGAACGGTCATTTCGGACCGGAATGAAAAAAAGGAGACTCAAGCCTGATCTTAAACAGCCAACTTACGTCTCTTCCTCTTTATAATCAAGTACGCTACTGATGAAGCCAACATTACCGCCAAGACGCCAATGACTAACGCATATATTAGATCTTTGTCGACGGTTCCTGAAAGTTCAGTGGGAGACTCTGTGAAGCAAAAAATCGCAGAGTTAATTTTTCTTGGTGAAGTTTAAATGTAAACTGTAGTCTAAAATTATTCAAAAGTAGTTTAGGTTATAGAAATATGCACACCACCCAGTCAGTTAATCGTCTTCCAAAAGAGCCTCTTTCATCAAGAGGGTTTCATATCCACTATTTTTGTGAACTTTTCAAACGATATCTTGAGTGAATTCTTGATTCCCGCATGACTTGAATTGAGGGGCTTCCAGTTGTTGACTTACACTACCAATGATCATGGGTCATTCCTGGGAAAGGGATTGTAAAAGCGGCTGCTTCGAGATAGTGGTTACCGTCACTTAATACATCATTGTGGCACCATTCTCCTTCAAAGAGCACCACCATCCTTTACCTTTCGTTGATAAGGAAAGGAACGATAACTTGCCTGCGATGAATGAGCCTACAAGTACTTCGGAGACTTGAAATTCGCCAAGCCTTCTATCTTCAGTTGCTTCGTCTAACAAAGCAGATACCTCACTCACACCGACTTTGGCATCAAAGGTCAGTTCCACATCCACAATCACACTTCCTTTTCTAAAAAAGCAAAGAGATAACGGCAACGATATAACATCAAAGTTCGCATTGAATAGTGGGCTCAAAACTCGGAAAATATCTTGGTCACTTCCCACTGTTTTTTTTTTCTTTGATAACAACTGGAAAAGAAACTTTCAATTTCAGCAGAAACGTTTCACTGGTTCAGTCAGTTGAAAGAAAATGGCCGGCTTCTAACAGATGGTCATTCTCGTCAAATTGCTCACCTTAAACCCACGATTCTGGCATTAGTCAATCCAGACCCTGTAAATTCTTCAAAGATCTGTAAGTGAAACAATTATTGTAATCCATACTGAATTCAAGGGCGGTATGTAGAAATTTCTGTTGCTTTTTATATCAGTTTGGAAAATCCTTAGGGTAAACCAACAATTTTCCTTATGCATGATCAGACAAGGTGCGAATTCTTTCAGTTATGCCGGTAAACTCGTGAAAAGTTCAGTCAATGTTTATCTTAACAAATTTTCTTTGAACCCCCGCCCCCCGCCCCACCACCCTCCTTTAAAAGACGACCCCCATCTAATCACCTCTACCCGAAGTGCTGCACTCCAGGATAGAAGAAAGATTAGAAAGAAGCGGCTACCAGAGACGATTTACATATGTGTGCCTTCTAAACGTGAAAAAAAGCGGCCACCAAAGGCGCCTTTCGTATATGTGCCTCCTTCACGATCTTGTCGAACTGCACAATTTTTAACTCAGACTGGAAGAGAGTGGGATTCTCAAGCTTCTATTTTTCTATTTATCTTTTAAAAGTGAAATACCTACAGCCTCTTCAATTTTAGAGATGAGCCTTTCTGTTCGATGATTCTTCAAGTCCTCGTATTCGGGCCTGAATTCTTCAGTCTTTAGCTTAAATCCAGCTTGAACCGTCAAGGCTAAATTTTCTGATTTCAAGTACCAAATAATGAAAATAAGTGATTGTAACAAATGCAATCTAGACTTAATAGCAGTATGTCCATAGCCGATGGGAGTATTGTGCAAAATCCTCTTGGAGAGGGATAGAAAAGCCAACAACGACTTGCGCGAACCTTGACTTAAATCTCTTATCAACAAATTTTGCAGTACATATCAAAGGTCGTCCTTTGAGAGAAATCTAAAACCTGCAGCATACCAGTCTTGGTGCACAACGCTCCTTTTCTTCCTCTTTCACAGAGACATAAGTATTTTCCAAAATATCGACATGTCTTTCTTTCCTTGCATTGTTCCTCGCATTTGCCTCCTGCATAAAAACAATTACATGCATCCTCAGACTTCAGTCGATCCTTTTTTCTCAGTGTCTTTACGCGACGAACAAATAAGAGAGGACAAGAATAAAATATTCGCATGAGTAATTGACAAAAGCGTTGGCTGGATAATGAAAGAATTGAAACAATTTCTGCAACTTTTATAGAGAGACAACATCTTTGAAAGTGCTGAAGTTACCCCTGGAATCTTCAAGTTATGCGTTCAACGTTCATTTGGAGTGCAATTTCTTTCCACGGCAAGTGAATGAATACACTTACCCATATAAGCCAAGGTTAGTTTGTCATTATCTTGTCCACAACTGTTGCTTGCATTACATCGGTATTCTCCAAGACCATCGACATAAATATTGGTTATTTCCCAAGCCTCGTCGTGATGTTGGATGCCTGTGCTGATTTGAGTCCAAGACACAGAAGGTGACGGTTTGCCAGAAACGACACAGGTCAACGTAATATTGTCGCCAGGTTTGACAGTTAAGTTCATCAATGGCTCAATTGATGGGTGATCTAGGAAAATTTCAAACTAAACTTTGAACCCTGTATCTCTTTCCGTTCAGTTCCTTTCAGTTTATTTTATTTATTTATTTTTTTAAGAAATTACAGTGCTGGAATGAGATGAAGTAATCGATATATGCCCTAAGAATAGTTTTCATGTCGGTTGCATCAAGAGCATTGCTAACCACGGTCAGCGCTAGCGTTCGGCGGCCGAGCTGGCGCTCAAAGTCAAGAAAGATCTCCACTACAAGTTCATTTGGTCCTCAAATGGCCGAGTATTTATGAGAGCAACAGAGGAGTCTCCAGCCATTTTAATGATTCTTAATGGTATCTGGACAACTCGCCCCAAAGACAAATCGCCCCGGACGATTAGCCGCCAGTGTTTGGACGATTCGCCCCCACTCTATAGACGATTAGCCTCCGAATCTACTAGCATTACAATGTTCTTGCTGTTTGTTTTCTACCGGGGTTTTCTACGAACGATTCAATACTATATGTTCTTGTTGTTTACTTCTTACAAACGTTTCTCTGCTGTGTTGAAATTAACGTGTTTAAATAAAGTCTACATAAAGTATATCACAGTCCTGTTCCAACTGCTGTCGTTATTCCTTTTGATTCTTTGATCATTACAAGAATTAGTTCTAGAAACAAAATCAAAATACCAGCGAAATCAATTTAAGTCGATTTGCATAGGCATTCACTCTTAATTTCTTTCCTGTTAAATTTTAATAGGAAAACCGCTGCAAAGCCACCGTTGTGCAGAGACCGGGTAACGTGTTCGAGTTTGGCAGAAACCACCACAACCATGCTGCGCCAGTCGGTGGAATGGTAGCCGCGAAAATCAAGTGCCTAGTTAAGCAGGACGCCAAACAAGACGTCTTCCAGTGTTAATCCTCATATCTTGTTATGTGGAACTGAGGTAACAACCAAACCATTCTATTGCAGTTGGAGAAGCACCAACATCTCGCAATTTAACAAAGTAGTCTTTTATGATCCTATCAAATGCCTTATTGATTTCCAAGAAAGCGACCCGTCGTGTTTTTTGTGAAGGGCGTTAAAAGTTCTATTTCTTGTGTGAATGACTGATGTTTCGGCTTAGCGTCACTTTTAGATGCAGAGTAAGATAATGTAGGTGAAGGTATTGATGACTAAAACAAAATGCCAAGTTAAAGAAAAAAGGTAAAAACAACTCAACAGTACTTACCATTAATATCGATAGCTTTTGTACTATTAGCTGTTGCCACAGTGTTGTTTGCCACACAGGTATATACAGTTTGTCCTGTATTTGTGGTTTCCTGGCTCCATAACAGCACGGAACTTTTGCTCGTGTGCACAAGTCTAAAGTTCTCAAACAACTGGTATGTATGTACCAAAGGTTTTCCAACAGCTGAGCAGGTGATGTTGATAGTGTCTCCTTTGCAAATGGCTCGATCACTGCTCTCTACTGTGAATAGGAATTTCTCTGGTTTAACTAGGGGGTACAAAGTAGAACAAGTATACGAATCAAAGACCAATTGCAGTTGTAGCGATATTTCAACCATCGTCGAAACGTATCGTTAAGAGAGGAAAGACTCTTTAGGGTTGGGTTGGTGAGGTAGGGAGATGAAGGTCTTAAACCAAATTGAATCGGCGGGTTACCTGTTTTTTACAATGCAATAAGTTTAGCAATAATATACACGGAAAACGTGTATGAGTACTAAGAAGTAATATATTTTCATGGGAAAAATAAAACCCAAACACTTTTAAAGAGGCAGTGTAGATTTATCACGTTTTGTTGTAAAAAATTCGGTTGAAAAATTGAAAGATTATAATTGTTCTCGCTCTAACCAAAATTTTAACATAGCTGCCAGTGTTCGTGGGAAAGGAAATACTCTGATAAGAGTCCAACCGAGACCAAGTCGAAACTCAAACATCAGATGTGAGCCGGCCGAAGTGATGGCCATGCAGATTGTTGCTCAATGACAATGACGCTGCATGGTAGGATCGGATTCGTAACTATACCTGTAATTAGAAAGATTTTGAGCAACACTGAGCTATAAGCAAGAAACGAGATATCACAGCCTTCAGGTAAAAAACTGCCACTGTGTATTGTCTAAGATGGTACATGCCATGATTCGTCGATATGGTAAATGACTCAGTATTGCACCAAGCACGTTTTCTCGGGTCGTAAGTTACCGTATTTACTGTTTATAAGTTGAATTAATTATGTTTGTGCAATACACTTGTACCATAAACCAAACCGCGAGAAACGTAGGTCATAACTTAAGGCAGCGGTCCGACGAAATGCTCAAAGTACTGTACGTGCTTGACATACTCACAATTTGCCACCACATTAATTGTGTGGTTTACATCACATCCTATGCCACTGCTTGCCTTGCACAGATATGTTCCATCATTGGTTCGGTTGTTGGGAAGCATAAACTGTTCGCCAGTAGACAGTACATGACTATCAGTGCCATTAGCATAGACTTTTGTCCAGGTAATGTTTGGTGCTGGTTCACCATCTGCAGTGCAGGTCAAGCTGATTGCTGGGCCACCTTCCAGCATAACTTGGTCAGAAGCTCTTGTTATCAATGACGGCGGGTCTACAATAGGAACGTGAGTCACAAAATATTTACAATGAGCATCTTAATTGTGAAGGGTGTTAAGTGTTATTTTGCGGACTGCAGCTCGCACTATATTGTTGCTTGCGTAATGTGGGCGTTTCGGTTCCCGCCTTCTATAATTGTGTGCCTCGTTTTGGGGTTAAGAGGCAGAACCGCTATTTTGAATGTTGTTTATAATCATATAACCGAAAAGTAAAACATAGATTTATACAAACTGGGAGAATACTTTATAGTTTGAACAACCTTGGAACACTCCATGTTATAGGTGCGTGTCTTTATTGAGATATTACAATGTAATGTAGTATGATATAAGTAGTAATCACACCATTGAAATACTAACCATATGATCAATTAAAATAAATGAAACAAATGTAATCTTAACGAGTAGTTTATGGCTATTTATAAAACGAGCAAAAGTTTTAATAATTACTGATTGCGCCTGTGCTCTAAATGGTCACTATCATAATTAGATTGTGGAATGATGAACTTGGCTTGAACATCTAACTTCAGAATCTTTGGGTTGCTCAGATACCAAGTTAGCCATGTTAATCAGATCAAGGCTGTTTCTTCTGAAATTGTTCCCTCTGACTTTACAACATATGATCAGGTGACCATATCCTCTGTCCTGGTTTTCTGATTCGCACGGGATCTCCTTCACTCAAAGGCTTCAGTCCTTTGAAATGCTGGTTGCAGTATCTTTCCTGATTTCTAGCACGACAGGCAAGACCTTGTTTAATCCTCTGGGTAGGATATTGAGGTTCCCATAACGTGGGCGTGGTTGAAAGTGGGGTTCTTGCCGGCGACGTCCCATGAGCACCTGAGAGGGTCAATTTGGTCAATGGGAGTATTCTGATAGTCGAGCAAGGCAAGAGGAAAATTCTTACCATCAACTTTTTCATTTTGTTTTTGGCCGTTTCGGCAGCTCTTTCTGCAAGATCGTTGCTCTGTGGATAACTTGGTGATGTGTTTAAATCAGTAATGTTCTGCAAACATTTTAAACTCAGAGCTGTCAAATTCGGGACCGTTGTCACAGACGATGACCTCAGGTATTCCATACCGGGCTAAGTGAGACTTAACGTGGTTGATCACTGTCTTGCCATTATTGTTTGGCAAGTGAAATAATTCGAAGAACTTCGAGTAGTAGTCAACTATGATCAAATAACTTTGTCTCTCAAGTTCAAACAGCAATCTTCTGCCATGGTCGCTCAGGTAGTTCATGACTTTTCATTGGTTCTCTTGCTTGCGAATTTCTGTACGTGTTACAAGTGTGACACTTTGATACGATGTATGTAATTTAATAATTCTTTCCTGGCCAAAACAAGACATCTCTAGCTCTTCTTTTGCTCCTCCCGATCCTCAAGTGGCTGCTGTGTATTTGACATTTCTAAGCGGAGTTGGCACAATTAATCTGTCTTGCCTCAGTAACAGATCACCATTGACTGAAATTTCCTCTTTATGTTCCAATCGGGACGAATCTCTGGGTCAACTTGACACTTTCGTTCAGGGCACACATTGCACTGGTCACTTCATCCTTTAGCTTCTGTAAGGCCGGGTCTTCCTTTGTTGCTTGTCAAAACTGCTGCAATCTTTCCTCACTGATTGGCATATTTTCAAGGGTAACTACTTCAAATTCATCCACAGAGTCAGTTTTTCCTTCTGGAGCGCGACTAAGATTGTCAACAATATGCAGGTTCTTGCCAGGAACATATTCAATTTGCAGGTCATATCGCTGAAGCTTTAACAACATCCTTTGCAACCAGTGAGGGTGCATGGAAAAGTGGTTTTCGGAACAAAACTTCTACTGCCTTGTGGTCAGTTCGTACTCTTGCTCTCTTACCATAAACATACTGATGAAATTTGGTGCATCGATAAACAATTGCCTGGATTTGTTTTTCAATTTGTGCATAATCCTTCTCAGCAGAGGTGAGTGACCTGGACGCATACGACACCGAACGTTCTTCTTGCATAAGACATGTCCCAAAAACCATAAGATGATGCATCTACTGAAACCGTGATGGGTTTTTTAACATCATAATCTGTAGTGTAGCATACTTTGACAGCTTTCCTTTAAAAGGCTTAAAATACTTCCTCCTGTTGTTCAGACCAGTGCCACTCTTATGTAGTAGTTCGCTCAGTGGCTGGGTTAGGTTAGATAAGTTGGGTATGAACTTGCTTATGTAATTCACCATTCTAAGAAATCTTCACAACGCTGGCTTGTCTGTTGGAGATTGCATATGTTCTACTGCACACATCTTG
>BLAZ01000971.1:277434-280522 GCA_014633955.1 Acropora tenuis
GAACTAATCGATTAAAGAAGTTGCATATTATTATATTTTAAGGTCCGTGGTTTTTGACAGAGATCAGGCATTGAGAATGTTGAATTTTGCGCAGTCATATGAATAGAAAGAATGAGTTGGTCAAGGTAACGATCGCCCTTTCGCATTCACGTGTGGTCAAATGTCTTCAGTCAACTGAACAGGGCCGGTTTTTGATGCGCAAAGCCTGTGACGGAATGTTAGGGTTAAACTTGATATTTTAAATATGCTCTGACGCTCTTTTCTCTGGTCTGCTGGCTCTGATGGAATCACAGACATGATTGAAATTTGAGCGAAAATCACTTCAAATTAAACCGGAAAATAGATGTTTAGTTGCCTTCCATCGTCCCCAAACGTCTTTGCCTTAATAGTCTATAATTTGTTACCTTTGAAGCCATTTTTAGTCCAGGGTCTAGACGAGTGTCCTGAAAAGCGCTGGCTTTCATTTCTATGTCCTTTCACATCCCCTCTAGGGGATGAAGAAGAAAAATCCTGGGAATGAGGTTGTTTCTCCAGGCGCAATCTAGCAAGACATACAATGCACTAAATCTGATCAATTCATCAAATGGTGATAATTACCTCGGTAAGCCGCACCTCGGCTAATTGCTCCTTATCTTCCGGCTTGCCACCTTCTGTCTTCTAATCCAGAGGACTACACGCTTCAGGCGAGTCAAACAGATCATTTTGAATGCATTAAAGTTGCAACGTTGCTTCAGTCCTAAGTTTTAACAATTTCAAAATCCACTGCTGGTTGATTTCTATTTATTTCATAGAATCAACCGCAGAAGAAATGAGTTGAACGATTCGACTGAATCGATTCGTTTACATTTTCTTTTATTGCCTCATCGAATGAATTTTGAGTCCTCTGCAGAAAAGACGTCGAGTCTATTTCTAGTCGACTCGAATCGCCTTTTCTCGCAATGATTCGATTGGTTCAGTCAAACGCTCTACGGTTTGATCCGGACAATTTAAGCCGCACCAAATCGATGGCTAATGTAAGCTAACAATCGACTGAGTACAGAAAAGATGAGCCGTACAAAATCCGAATCCAATCGATTCCAAGCCGTACGACTCCGATCAGCCAAGTCGACTGATCTGCATATGAAGTACTGAAGGATCCATTCAACTCAGTTAAATTGACTTGAATCAATAACACTTTGAAATGTAAGTATTGCTCAATTCCTAAAATTAAACAATGCTCCAATCGAGGAATAATCAATCTATGATTGCAAATCAGCAATCAATCACAAATCATCCAGTTACATTAAACGGCTCTTTATTTAATCGAAGAACTTACAGCACACACATACCACAACTTTCCCCACTGCTCCCGTCAACACAAAGACATACATATTTTCCCTCAAATTGTTGACACGTGGTTCCACCTGAACAAATTTCGTCGCAACTTCCATCTGAAAAATGAGGCAGTTTAGATTAAATATCATCGCCTACAATTCTCTCTTTTTTCTCTGGTCAGTATTTTGCGTTACAGACTTGTCAGTCAATTTGTTAAACGTTTTTCATAGCTGAATAAAAAAGGAGCGCAATCTTCATTTATTTATCAGGAAAACAAGATGGGTCCAATAACTTAATGATCTAAGCAGGAATTTCGTTCCCATGACTTTATATCTGTAAAAATAAGTAAGGATAGTTTGCACTCAAATATAGCTCATTATTTAAAAAACGTAATATTTTCTTCAAATCCCGGCATTCCTAATCTATTATTGTTATAAAACATATATTAAACAAACGATGAATTATTGCCATGCTGTTCGACATCTTCGTTACCCTACACCGTGAGTGCTTTTATAGCAGACCAATTAAGCATTGTAATCAATATTTCAAAGCCTTTCATATATTAATAATGCATTTCTCAAGGGCTTGAGGGTAAAGATCCCGTTTTAGATTCTATAAGTAACTAATAAAGTACATAAGAAGTTACTTTTTCCATGTT
The DNA here is from genome assembly GCA_014633955.1 of Acropora tenuis. Classification (NCBI taxonomy): domain Eukaryota; kingdom Metazoa; phylum Cnidaria; class Anthozoa; order Scleractinia; family Acroporidae; genus Acropora; species Acropora tenuis. The sequence goes on from BLAZ01000971.1 coordinate 279,407, forward strand.
ACTTGAGCAATATTTGCATATTCTATAAGATTCGCCATTTTCTATAAGATTCTCCATTTTCCAATTATCACCTCGATCTTTGTTTAGTAAGGAAGCATACTGGGGCCTTATGGTCAGCTACTACGTTACACAAGTTGTACATCTAGAACTCCAAACCTTTCAGGACAATACATCCAGTTTATTTGACGTGTGACGACACTCGTGGGCTGGCTGTGTGTCTTTTGCACACAAAGTTACACTTTCTTGAAGAGCCTTTTTGTACAAGCAACTCCTTTATTATTTCAGATTTTCGTTTGTTTTTTTTTGGTCAGTTTCCCAATAATAAACAACTATCCGCCGAAGGGGAGGTGAATAGTGGTGGATATAAACCGAGACGCGAAGCGTCGAGGTATATATCCACCGCTCTTCACCGACCCTGAGGGGAAAGTTGTTTTAGTATTTACCAAAACAAACGACGCGCCATTTTTCTTTCCGTTCGCAAAACAGTGAATAGCCAAGGATATTCCGAGTTACGGGAGCCAATCAAAACGCGCGAAAATTGCTATCCACTGATTTGGTAAATACTAATAATATATATTCTTTAGCTGAATAAAAATGATTTTATATTATATCTTTTTCTATTACTGTTCGTTTATACTTAGTTTTATCTTGATCGGTAGTTTAGAACAAAAGTGAAAAAGCACCTCTTTATCTATGTAAGGATGTGCTATTATAAGACAGTTTTTATTATTATTATCATTAGAAATTTTTAGAAAAATGCTTCCAGATAAGACAGTGAAAAACGCCAAATTACGTGATACATACGGTTTACGGTAATCGAGGTATCTTTGAAGACAGTTCTTATCCTATTTGAAGCAGTGCATCTGTAGCCTCCTTCATACTCTTTTCCTGTGACAGTCAAAGGCATATTGACCATATTGCCATTTGAGAGTCTGGTCCAAGTGATGGTTGGTGCTGGGTTACCATCCGCTGTGCAGTTGAGAGTCAACATTTCGCCTCTATTCGGGGTCTGAGGTGTGGAAATGTGTGTTATTTCAGGAGCATCTAGGCAACAGAAAACAAAAGAAACCAGGATCCATAAATATGAGACTAGAGGGGGAGGGGGGGGGGGGCAGA
>BLAZ01000971.1:392369-394869 GCA_014633955.1 Acropora tenuis
TGTCAAAATAATGTTTAACACGGTTTATCTGGCCTAGTCGCGACATACAAGAAGCGACAGTTGCACTGACATGATGGTCAAAAGTTAAACTTGTATCCAATATAACACCAAGGTCTCTGGCAGCCTCCACTGGAGTTAGCTGTTTTCAAAGGAACGAAAGCTTTAAGTTGCGAGCCTTAGCGACTCCACGTTTACTTCCACAAACTAGGAGCTTCGTCTTATCAGGGTTTAATAGTAACTGGTTATCAAAACACCAGTTACGTATTCCTGTAAGGTCTTGATTTATTTCTGCTACTATGCGTGATTGGTCTTGAAGCCGGAAAGGCAGCAAGAGCTTAGTATCGTCCACAATAACTACGAAACCACTGCAAAGCTAAAGGCGAGGCACCGACGTATTCCAGCTTGACAAGAAGCAAGTTGTGATCTATACCCTCAAAGGCCTTGCTCATGTCAAGAAGAACTACCGCCGTCAAGTGCTTTTTATCAATCGCACTTATTACAATATGATGTCGGTGGTCTGAATCACAGAGGTTTCGGTGGAGTGTTTTTCTTTGTTGCCACTTTGTTTGGTAGATAAGCGGCCTTTAGAAGTTAGGTATTCCATAAGCTGATTGTGAGCCAGTCTCTCACACACTTTTGACAGAATAGGCAGAAGTGAGTGATATAGGCCTGTTATTATTTGCTACTTCATGATCACCTTCCTTGGGTATTGGTTTCACCTCGGCAATTTTCCACACATTTGGGAAGCATGCAGTAAGAAGTGATGTGTTAATTATTGAAGTAAGAGGGTACGAGATAGCTTGAAGACAGTCCTTAATTATCCGTATAGGTATCTTATCGATCCCCGGCGCTTTGTTTGGGGCCATGTTCTTAACAATAACTTCCACCTGATTGGATTTAACGGGAGTAAAAGAAAAATGTTCAGATGTCGGGTAATTTCATGCTTGAAAGGTGTCCTTATGCCGTCGATGAAAACCACCAACAACTGAGAACTTTCGATTTATGTTCAATTACTACATTCTAAAAATTGTTGCTCGATGTTAGAATAATACAGCAAATCACATATTTACAAAAAACGAAACTAATCTTGCTAACCGAGAGCAAATGACTTAAATGCATCAACCAGAGGCATAGGCTGAATTTCCTCCTCCTCCTCCTCCTCCGCTCGCTAAAGGTTACTCTCTCCCTGGTTGACATTTAGCAAGCGAAGGTGGTGACTGAAATTAATTCAACCTCATACAGATATAACTGAGCAAACAACACGTTCCATTCAACAATTTGCCTTTTGTTATATCACGTAAATTACACTTTAATATTGAAATCTAAAATAAACAACTTAAAATATCAATGCTTACATTGCTAAATCAAGAATCAACTGCAACACGAAACTTACTTCGTGACGGGTTTCTGGAGTTCACTTTAACACAGAGAAACCCTAAGAATTTACCAACTCTTGTAAGCGACATAAAGAAGTGATTACTAGTTTCAAACTGCTTAAATTACAAACTTTATATGTCAATCAATCAACCTTTCATTAAACTTCCGCGTAATATTTCAATAGAAGCAATATCACAAAAGAAATGGTCGCAGACTCAGTCATTAGAGAGCTTAACGCAACTGTTCTTCACGAAAACATGTCCGGAAAAGCGACAAAAGATTTAAGTTTCCAAGCACAAAGCTTCTTAGACTGCGAGCAAAATAAAGGAAGGGAAATGCGGCCGCTCTCTTCGCGACGCGTGTATTCCGAGTCTCGCGAAAGCGCGTTCATTTCGGCTGCTCTTCTGTACCTAAAAATTCTACCCTCAGGATCATTGGCTTATTTTCCCATCTGACCAACACTGAACACCATTCCTCAGCAAGGCCGCTCCTCATCTCACAGGAAATAATGGCGATGCTATCACTGACACGAGACACGTCACTCCTTCTAACCTTTTATAATCATTCATCCTGGCTCAAAACTTAATACGCGCCAAGAGCATTTTCAACACCAGTTTATACTTGTTGTCCCTAATTAAGATATGATTGCATAAGACAAGGTTTGATTCCATTTTCCAGTGCGCCAAATGGGAGTACCATACAGTACATAATCACTGGTCATTTTTACCTCTGTCATTGCACCAACTTGATACAACGTTTCTAGAAATATATTGTATGCGAAAATCAAATTGTGCAGACAGAGTCAGAGAAACACATAATTTGTCTGATGACGAAAGTTCGAATTGAGAGCGTCGTTTTATGGACAGTAAGATCGTCCACACGCCTATCTGGATATTTGTTTTCTTACGCGGATATTTCTTTTCAATTTTTGCATCCCCGGGATCCCCGTCCAAAGTTAAACGGTAATTTCGTCCAGTCTTTTGTTAATTAACCAGTGCGAGCTTTTTCCCATTATTTTCAAATCACCACTGACTTTTTTTCTTGTGAAGACAGCCGATCACATCACATGATGTAATTCCCCTCGTACGGAGACGCGAATGTTTGGTCTTTCAAGGGCAAGTTG
>BLAZ01000975.1:10000-15000 GCA_014633955.1 Acropora tenuis
CTATCTTTCCAAAGATTTGCTCCAAAGAAATCAAAACGATCACAACAAAAACAAAGGCTACCTTGTCGTTCTTCAACAGAATTCAGACCAAAGCAGCGAAGTTGAGCTTTAACAACTTCCACCAACTTGAATGTTATCTCAAGGTAAGCTGAAGAAACCGAAAAAACTGCAGGCATTGCTTCCTCGATGCTTTTTTTCCATTTTTATTATTACAATTACTATTTTTATTTTGTTTTTGTTTTGTTTTGTTTTTTTGTTTTGTTTTCACACAATAAATTAAAACGCTAAGGCTCAGTAGTTTCTGACTTGGGTATTTTGTCGCTTCCTTGTTTGGCGACTTCTAAAAACAAGATTTGTGCATGCTAAATTTCATACTTTTGTGTGTATTAATTGGTCCACAGAGACAGTCGAGTGGGGTCATCGCAGCAGATAATTATATCTGTAGTCTCTTGGAAGTTTAGCATCTATAATTCATTATTTATAATTTTACATGCACAACCGAAAAGTTGCTATTGCAACGTTTATGAAAACAAAAAAAGCCCCACGTTGTGTGTGTGAAACACTTCTCATGCACCACAATGCGTGTCATTTCTTTATTGAGAAAAAAGAAATTAAAAAGCTGAAAGAAAATAAAAGTAGATTAGTAGCAGCTGTTTTTGTCTTTGGTAAAAACACCAGTTGACTTGTAAATTAAAAAAAAAAACTATCCAGGAGTGCGTCTGGATACTGGTAACCCTTCATTAATATAAATTGAAAAGAAAAAAAAAAATATATATATGCTTTCCCTCTCTGCCTACTCAAAAATTAAAGCCGCGCTGTATTACCCGAAGCTGGTTTTGTAAGCCCACGTCGGACATCTACAAACACAAGATGGAGATAAATGGCTATGAACAGGCATAGAAGCTTCGATAACATAATTTTCCTTCAAGTTTTCTGATATTTTACAATGAAGTTTTAACTGGCCCAGTAAAGGTAACAGCAACCGCAAGGATGGAGTGAAGGGAGAAGAGTTACTTTTTTTTCCCCAGCGAGAAAACATGTGAATGACAATATAGTCCACGCATTTTATCGTCAAAAGTCGGTCAACCTGCCACTTATTGCAAAAGAATGTTTCTTAACGGATCTTGGCTCAGGAAAATGTCCTCTAAATCATATCAAAAGTCTTTTTAGAGCCCTACACTGCGCAGCCTGGAAACGAGGCTGCATGGACCGGTAAAGATTGAGAGAATTTATTGTGTTTTCTTCCCAGGTAGGCCCATTTATGTACCGATTCAGTTAAATAATCGTTCTGTATAGGATTCTTAAGATTCTTAAGATTCTTATGTCTTTCACAAGCTAATTAATCTTAAAAAAGAGAATTTTACACTGAAAGGTCCTCAAAGTAAAAGTAATGTCTTGTTTTAAGATTGTTTAATTCAATAAAATGTTATAACTAGCTAGTTGTAGCTAAGTGCTACAACTAAATACTCAATAACAACATTTCACCTCGTTATAAATCCTGGTTTTCGTTCATCGCTTTGCGCTTACTTTACAGTCACAAAACTTGAGTCATCAGTAAATTCATCCAATTCTTCTTTAGAACTTAAAGTTTTTTTATAACTGGCAAAAAACTTGGCTAAAGCCGAAGTAAATGATTTCACTCACTTATAAAATCATAAATAAAGCTCGCGCCCTGCAAATTTTGCACTTTGGTTTAAGTTGAAAATTAGAAAGTCAAGGGAATTCCCCTCCAATACGCTCTGAGAGGAATTTCCTTTATTTTTAAACTTTTAACTTGGATTTTAAAAAGAAAATTAGGCTATGGAATCTATTCAAACTATAGCAAAAAGGCAGTTTTTCTAATGACTCAACCAGCCTCATATTACCCGAGTAGATGACTTAAAAATAAGTCCCTGAATGAAAACGCTTTCTAAAAATTGATATTTATGTTAACAATTAGAGCGTTTTGAACACAAAACAAGTTTGACTGATTCAAAAAAGTGATAAAAAGGCAATTTAAGTCTCATTATGTCATTATCGCTATCCTTCATAGTTAACAGGTTTCCATTTGCCTATAAATTCAGACGGAGATTTCCGACAATTAATGGACGAAACAGTGAATTGTGTTATTTGCAATAAAAGTCTCAACGGGGAGGGCGACTTCGTAACTTTGAAAGAAGAGGCAAGCGAAGGGATAAACCGGGCCAGTGCAGAGCGGTTTGATTCCATTACTACGGTCCCTGGACAGCAGCTACATCAAAACTGCCGGCGAGAGTACTGTCCTCCAAGCAGCATCAAGCGAGCTAAGAAATCTGTTTCAGAAGAAACAACTATTAGTCGTCGCCCCTTTACTCGCAAAGCAGAACAATGTTTGTCCTTTAAGACCGATTGTTTCTTTCGTGGCACCAAAGTTGAATTTGGTTTGAATTCGAAGAGAAAAAGACTGGGTGAAGCATTCATGCAGTGTTACAACAATTGAAACCAAGGACACGATATTGAACAAAATTGTTCGGAGAGGAACGACGAGTGGTTGGAAGCAATAAGAGCTCGGCTTATGAATATCCACGATTTGCCTGCGGCTGACGCTGTTTACCATCAAACCTGTAATGTGAACTTTCGAACAAATAGGCAGTTACTTCAACTTTATGAGACTTGCTTAAAGCACCTCCCATTTACTCCACCACCGTGCATCACTGACGGAACGAATTGACTGCCCAGTTTTCTCTCTCCAAGCAAGCCTAGCATGGTAACTGTGGGAAGAGAAACTTATCCAAAAGCGGATAAACGAATTCAACACTTTTAATTCAAAATGGGAGCCAATATTGCCTAAAGTGTGAGAAAGCATACAACGTTAAAAAGGTCTCCATAAAACAACTTCAGTTGTCTGAAGGCAGTTCCATTTACTGATGCACCATCTCACATCCCTCCAATGATTGTCCCCGGACCAAAGTTATAGTCCACAGCCAAACATGACATCAGGCTTGCAGCCAACTGCTATCCCTTAAGTGCCTTTACAAGCACCTTCAGACGCATAGTTCGCTGAGACGGCTTCAAATCGTGCTGTATGTAGTGCATTACGATCTCCAACGCCTCACCCAAACTGGTCATCCCGTCCAAAACAATAGAAGCCTCCTTCACAACCCTTAGCTCCACTCTTAAAGTCTCCTTTTCTTTATATAGTACAGCAGGTATAAGCTCATTAGGCAGTAGGTGGGCACTAGTGGTTAGCCTGTGGCCGTATCTCTTGAGAAAGGGACGCGTAGCATATGCACTTTAGATAGCGCAACTCCTCCCGACAGAGCAGACTCTACGAGCTCACACAGATACAGTTGTATATCTAAAGGAAACGTTGATCCACTTGCATTTTTCCCGCCTAGCCCTCTTCTGTAGGCATCTTTGATGGACTGCTGTTCTGATTTATTTCTCTCAATATCACTTATGTCCAGGATCGAAATTTGTGACGGGGGTTTTTAGTTAGCAAGCAAAATCCTTGTTATTTTTGCGATTTTTGCGGACATTTCGAGGCCCCTCTTAGCTTCTTTCTTTTCTAACTCTTAAATCTTGTTACTTTTGTTATTCTTGCGATTTTTGCGATATTTTGTGACAACGGTTTTTAGTTAGCAAGCAAAATCCTTGTTACTTTCGCGATTTTTCTTTGCTAGCAAATTTTTGCTAACAAGGTCGATCCTGGACATATCTCCTCAATATGACCGAGATTTTAATATAAGCTTACAAGGGTTGCGAGACTGCGCTGTTAAAGTTAACTGCGGAATGGAGGGCTATGCTTGATAAAGGGGAATTAGTTGCGGTAGTATCAATGGATGTTTCAAATAAATGGCTTTCGATGTTATTCAGCATAATCTACTCTTACCAAAACTCAAGTCTTATGCTGTGGGAGAGAAAAGTTTTTCGCTCTTTAAAAATTATTTGTCGGAGGCAGCAGAGAGACGAGATTGGGGACACCTTTTCCCAGTGGAAAGGTGTTCAAAGAGGGGTTCCGCAAGGAAGTGTTTTGGGGCCAGTCAGTTTTTTAAGACATTCATCAACGACTTGTTTTACTCGGTTACGCAAAGTGAACCTCACGCATATCCGATCAACAGTTATATTCTTCTGATGTTAACCCAGTAGCTCTAGAGAACTGTATTTGTCGAGAAGTGAGAGTTGCAAATGAGTGGCATCGCAACAACAGAATGATTGTAAATGAGACAAAGCACCGGGCTATAGTCTTAGGAAAAACAGGCCACTCCTTCCCTCTCCCATTTAAAGATTCTTTGGATATATTTGAAATAAATTTTGACAATAGGTTGCGTTTTGATAATTATATATCAAATATTTGTCTTTCGTAAATTTATCTCTAAAGATACTCTATTAAGATTAGATAAGGCTTTTATTATGCCACATTTTCACTATATTATTCAGTCGTCTGTATAGCACTTTTGTGGTGCGCGTAGTACTGAGAAGATAGATACTTTAAACAAAGCAATTCTTAGATTTATCTTGCAGGATCATAATTCTCCATATGACTCTCTATTTAGCAAAGTTAACTCTATACTCTCTGTATAAAAGATATCTTCAGACTTTCTTACTTATATTGTACAAGACCTTGGCTTTTTTTTACCTGCTATCCAGGCTATCGAAGAAATATGTTTAGTCTCCGGTCTGTATCCTATAGTCTACGCGGAAATTATGCTTTGTCTAGATCCCTACCTTCTACAAAAAGCACTACTTATGGTCTTCACTCCTTTTCATACATGGCTTCAAAACTATGGAACTCTCTTCCGGATTATTTAGAACGTTTTGCTTTCCTGATTTCAAGCGCATGATGCTACAGTATGGCCCGTGTTATAGTTAAATTTTAGAATGTTATGATTTCACATTTTATTAGTATTTAGGATCATACTTGTAAATCGAAGATAGTAGCCTACCTTTAGCTACTCTAAATTCGAGGTTAAATAAAAAAAGAAACATGGACCCCAAAATATGTTTTGTTGTCATCCCCGAACGAGGCCGACCAGACGACC
>BLAZ01000975.1:45768-48268 GCA_014633955.1 Acropora tenuis
AAAAAACATTTCCAAACAACACCATTGTCCTTTTGACACTTCCATTGATTCCTTTGAAAAGAAATTACGGATTTCACTCAAGGGTCTGGTACATTTTTTTGCATGCATGGCGCACTGACGAGCTCATGAATATTTTTCTTCATTCAACAAATCAACTCAAGGTTTTGTTGCATTTCCCGTCGTCGTCAGGGGATCCTAAACTCAATTTGGTATGAGAATAAATTCGGAACCACGTTGCTTCATTTCACGAGTAACACATGGAACACGTGGTTAAGCGAGATGGGTACGCGGTACGCGGAAGAAATTGATTCAAGTTTGAACGGAATGTTATTTTAAGTGGGTACATGCGCTACGCGTGGAGATCAAAAATGTAAATATTCAGTTTCACGTAAAGAACAAGAAAAAAGACAATAGAGAGTGATGTTTTGCTATGCTTGATTAATCCTTGTTTATCCGCAAGTTATGGTCGAGTTAGAGTCAAGAACGCTTTGGTGAAATCATTGTGTTCGGCGAAGATCATCAGTCACGTGTTCTCACAGGGAATCTTTTCCCTACGTAGCCAACAATGGGTTTCTCAAAAGTAGTTCATATAGCTGAGTATTTTGCCGTTGTTTGTATTCTCGATCGTAGCTTCCTTCCATTATGAATGTATTTTGTGAACATTCAAAGTAAAAGCAAAATGAACTGTAAATCATTTGCCTGGTGATTTAATGGTTCTTGCTAACGCTTCTGATATCCAAGAATATTCGTTGAAAGGTCATGTTTACATATACAAAGGCTGAGTTGTTGTTGATTGGCAGCTCGTGTGTGTAAAATAATTTCTTTTTCATTTTCCATGTTGTTTTGAATATCCGTTTGGAATTTAAAACACTTGGCGCAGACGTGGCCATTTCAGCCAAAACAAACTCCTTAGGCTTCCAAAAATACTTCGCCTTGGGGATTCCCCGTCGTCATAAATCTATTTCGGTACCGTCAAACCATTGTCAGCGTTGGCAAGAGTGATTTGAATATGTCAGTTAAAAAGTGTTAACGTTGTGACAAGGGTAAGTTGTCAGGGGTAATTGATAATATGCGGCAAGCAGGTAGTTGTGGGTCGTAAGGTCGACTACGCAAATACCTCAGTTTTCTGACGCATTAAAAGCGTTCCGAGATTCCTACTCTAAAGTTTGCCTGTGCAGTGTATCAGAAGAAGACATGGAGAGCTATTCCTGCGAAGCAATTCTGTGTTTTTCTGCTTGTCTTCTAATCTGTGGACTGATAGCATCCATGGCTTTCAATATCTGGAAGGAAGAGTTTATGAAGTATCACGGCGGGCTACAACTACAGCAAATCAAAAGACCCAAAAGCACTTTTTTGAAATCTTATAAGGAGGCTGTTGAAAATAACGATGAAACCTGCCATGAAACGGTAAGCTTTGTTACCCCGCTGGTGATACTGCAAAAATTATTGGCTGGTTTCCTTGCCTTTTATGTTATAAAAGTATTGTGACATTGTTCCTATCTGCCCGCGTATGTTAACTTATGAGACAAGAGCCTGAGAAACATCAACCGCTCATTGCTTTGTAAGTCCGCCGTAAAAGATTGGCTTATGATAAGATCGGCAGTATTTCAAAGTCCTATTATCGTGTGTGATTAAAAGTTACACTTTTGAGTAGAACTAAGGTGCGCCGATTTAAAAATAATGGTCAACATTGCCCTCAGCAAGTAAAGCCCATTTCATGAGTATCATGAATATATTATGTACCATGCTCGTGACATGCAAGACTTCTCCGCTCTCAACCTTGTTCTGCAGTTTGTTATGAATTGTTGGTACAATTAAATTCTGGTCAACGAGTAGTCTCTAATTTCAGCGAAGCATAACAAGGCAAGCGAAGTTTCCACTCTGCGACATACTCATAGGACCCGAGAGGGGAGTGCCGATAGATTCTCATTTCTAAGTTTTTAAAGTTATTTGTTAAACGGCTTTCATCACTGAGCTGCAGGTAATCTCTTTATCCCCTCAGACTAGAAAGCAGTACTTTATTCAGCCAAATCCTATAATTTATTTTTTAGGGGTGAGAAGTCAAGGAAAACCCAACTACATTTTTCACACAGCGCAAATAAATATATTCAGTGCAAATTGCTGCTCATTGGGCTGTAACTACTCTAACTACTTTGTAAACCATCGTCATGTGACATTGTCATTCCATGTTTTTTTTGCCGTTTTCGTCTACACCTTGGACATGTCTGATCAAGCTAATTTTTTAAATGTATGTTGTAATTAGTTAGAGTTGTATTTCTTTTTTTCTTTTCTGTTTTTGTCATTTTTTGTCATCATTTTTTTGTCATGCGTGCACGTGTGTGAAGATGTCAAGTCTTTTTGTCAATCACGTAGATGCTCATTTGCGTGAAGAGTTTACCCTTGTTAAATAAGAACTAGCTAAATTAGTCTGAATACTGGACAAACACTTTACTTTTCTTTTGTTTTGTGCAAAGTTAACTTCTGGTGCGTGTTGTTAAAG
>BLAZ01000975.1:78555-82755 GCA_014633955.1 Acropora tenuis
ATATTTGCTTTTAAATTTGTTAAACGAAATGAAAAGCGTTGTTCCCTGAGGGACTCTGTTAACAAACTATTTATCCCGATTCCGCGAACTAATTTCATGAAAAACAGCTTTAGTTATAGCGGAGCAGTCCTCTGGAACAGCCTTCCCCGTAATGTGAGAGAAGCTAAATCTCATTTTTAATGCTAGAGTATACACGACATTCATGAAAAGCAGGTTTTAGTTAGATTAATTGTAGTTAGTTTTTGTATTTTGTTTAGGATCACGGTTATGTTATTCCTGACTTTTATACTCCTGATGGGTTTTACCGCCAGATTGTACAATTACAATGACAATTACAAAATTACAATTTTGTAGGGTTTATTCCTGAAATAGAATTCACGGGCAGCTGCAAGACAAATTGAAACTTGTCATATTCATGTCATGTTTGTTTTTAAAATATTCATATTTGGGATGCGGAGGGGGGTTGGGGACGCTATCAGCATTACGCCAACCCTGCTCCCCTGCTCCCCACTTTTAAATCAAACTTTTGCACACAGCTCTCGTTATTCGAATTATCAAGAGTTAAGGGTCAGTCATTACCTAAGCCGGGGGGGGGCCTCATTTTTTTTAGTAGAACATGGGGGCCTTGAAAGGTCAAAAGAAGGGTTAAGGGAAGGGGGTGTTCTAAGAAACTTTCATTGGCCATATTTTGGTATAATGTTTTAAGGAAAGGGGGGGTGGGCTCTGACTTATTTCAAACCAGCGAAGGGGATACGCGAAAAACTTGAATGCTATCAGGTTAGGGTCTGGAAATTTTTTTGCGTCAAAAACATTTCCCCCTTCCCCACCCCACCCCAATCCGGATTAAGTGATCAATAATCCATTTTTTAACGAGAAACTGGGAAATGCTTGAAGGGAAATGAGTCTGAGTTGGGTCACAGGAAAAGACAGCCGTAAATTAGTTCTTTTGAAACATAAGTTATCTTGAAGATCTTTGGTAAATGGTTTTACTGAAGTTCCCCTCCTTTTAATAGTAAAAATCTAATCCTATAACTTTCATTTTAGGTTTAAGAAGTCAAATTAAAGGAGAAGTATACTGGATTTTTGACGAGAGCAAATGTACTGCTCATTCTGATGGTGTTCATAGGACTGTGGCCACTTTTTAAACTGTTTTTATGTTGTCATGCATATTGAGCATAACTATATATATAGGAAGTTGTCACGTCGTTCATTGGACCGTAGCAATTTTTTTAATATAACCCTGTCATGGCTGGTTGTCATTCAACATTTCTTAGTTTACGTATATGGACATAAACATTTTCGATCTCTCTTGTTTATTTAAATGCTTCATGATGTTGCAAATAGTTAGTTAACGTCACGCATAATTATGCTCAATTGCGTAAAGATTTTATTCAGTGCTCTGAAAGTTCAAGCCTCTGCTGAAGAAGAACTAGCTAAATTATTCCGAAGATCAGACAAACATTTTTCAAGGTTATTACATTTTTACTTAAAAGTAATAATACCGTGTACGTAAAAAAAAAAGAAAACAAAAAAGAGAGAGAGAGAGAGAGGGAAGAAACGGAAAAAGAAAAAAAAGGAAGGAAGGGAAAGGAAAACGGAGACGGGGAGAGGGGAGAGCGAAGATAAGAAAAATAGGGAAGGAAAAATGTAATTTTCGTATCTTGTAATTTGTTATTTGAATATTGTAATTTGTAGCTTGCAATTTGTAGTTTGTAATTTTGTAAAAAGAAAAAACAAAGGAATTTAAAAAAAAAACAAAAAACAAAATAAAACAACAAAGAAAATTTTAAAAAATAATACCGTGAACGGCGGAGCTCATAACCATTTACAAAAACTTGATTCATTTGATGGAAACTTGATTACTTTAAAGCGAAAATTTGGTTTATTCGATGCAAACTTGATTCATTCGATACAAAATTGATTCTTTTGAAACTTGATTCTTTCGACGAAATCTTGAATTCTCAAAAACTCAAACTTCTTTCTTTTGACGAAAACTTGAATTCCACGAAATGAAAACCTGAATTCCGCAAAAGGCAAAACTAATTCTTTTCAAACGCGAAGTTGACTCTTTCGACGAAAACTTTAATTCCACGAAACGAAAACCTGAATTCCACAAAAGGCAAATAACAGTTGAGGCAGTGAGGAGAGAGCACTCCTCTTATTGCCATCAAAGTGGCCTGGGTTCGATTCCTGGACCCGGCGCCACATGCGGGCTAAGTTTCTTGTTGCACCTAGTTGCCAGGACCTCTCTCCCTTAGCTCTTGGGCTGAGATCTAGTCCAAAAGCCAATTCAGAGGTCCTGAGAACGGGTTCGTGTCTTGATGTTGTTTCTGTTTTAAAGAGCAGCAAAAATCTACAAGCAAGATAATAAAACAAGTAACTTCTAAAGAATCTCAGGTTGCATTCCCCGTGTAGTCTCTAACTTCGGCGAGAGAAAAGAGCAAGCAAAATAAAAGCGCACTTGTAGGGTTGGCGGACACGCAAGGGAAGTTCGGCACTTCCCTCGCGTCGCGTGTTCTCCAAGACTCGCAAGTGCTCTTGTGTTTTTCCTGCTCTTTTGTTTTGAAAATGTTAAGACAAGTAACTTCTAAATGAAAAGCAAGTTGCGACTCGGATTACTTATCGCTGCACACTCAGGAAAAAAAACGCTAGTACACACATTTGTAAGATATGAAAGAAACTTGGTGTACCAGCTCCAAGCTGGTACACCACGTTAGTGCATAGTGCGTTAGTGCATAGCGCAATGACTATCAAGATATAAATTTCCACCTCCGTTGTTATAACTTGCATTTTAGGGGTATTTTGAGCGCTACTCAGTAATCTTTAGCCTTGGAAAAGGTGGGTGGTTTGGAAGCTCAGACGGTCCCATAGCTATCTTTTCTCGCTCACTGCACCTTAGCCTATTGTACCCGATAATTTGCAACGAAAGAGATATCTTATTTTCGTCGACGCTGAATTATATTAGACCACAAGTAAATAAGAAGAAAAAAAGAACGTAAAACTATGATGCAAGCATGTTTTCCCACAAAATTCAAGTTTAATTGAATCCTTTTACAGTTCTCATTCCGCAATATTTTTGTTTCCGTTTAGTCTTCCATTATTTGACATCCTCGCTTTGGCTAGTTTTGAGCCTAGTTTCTAACAATCATAAGGATGTTACTGTTATTTTATTATAGATGACAACTACTTGATTTGTCAATAAAGCGATAATATCTTATCAGATTACATATTAAAGTTGCAAAAAAAAAGAAAGAAAACGAGTATATTTGGTAATTGATCCTTAACCCTTTATTATTGGACCTTGAATCCCCGATCCTCCTTGCAGGAAGCCAAACAACCATTCGGCCACGCTGTCGAGAGCATAGTCCCACTTTTGTCCGACTAATCAATAATGGTGAAATCTTATTGGATTAGTGTGTTGTATGGCTGGACATTCTTACAAGTATTGCCGTCCGCCATACTGCATACTAAACCGTCTAATAAGAGATTTATTATTTCAGTGGCTGATGGCTTTCTTGTATTAAAATCTTTGAATACGCTTTTTACTTATTTCCTCAATTCTCAGAATATACTTGCAAGAAAACTATTTCGCTATCATGTAAGCTATTATGTTCTCATCATGCAAATTATGTACTGAGTCATCATGAGTCATTGTTAATGCGTTTATACTGTTCCTGATATCACTATCTAGTGATGAAATCATGTGATAGATGAAATAGATCGTACATTGAACTGCGTATATGAAATCAAGTAAGGCTATCATCCTCGCAGTTATGAACGCAACTTTTGTAATTGCGTGACATGTACTAGAGAAGCCTGATTTTTTTTGGCCCTCTCTACAACACACTTGATTTCATTTCCGCAGTTCAATATATGATCTATTTCATATATCATTTCATCATTGATTCCTTACTATCAAGCTCATTATTCCTGCAAGGATGTACGCCAATGCACGTGGTTCGCAAGCGATACTTAATGCAAATGATGACTTGATGATTCTAAACCTAAATGTAAAGAATAATCAACGTTCTTATCCTAAAATATCGCTAGTCCCTTATCGATTTCGGAGTCCCTATATGTAATGTGATCTGTAAATTTGGCGTAATGTGTAAAATAATAATCCGATTAAATCTTTTGCCTTGATTTTTTTAAGTGAGAAACAATGCAGATAGTTTCAGCGCACCGCTTCGGTGTTTTTTT
>BLAZ01000975.1:114272-119272 GCA_014633955.1 Acropora tenuis
GACTGTAGCAAGTTCTTAACCTCTTCATGTCTGGCTGTCATTCAACATTTCTTTGTTTACGTACATGGTCAGAAACATTTTCGATACTTCTGGTTTTTTTTGTCGTTGTTCTTTTTATGTATCATGATGTTGTCAATATTTGGTTAACGTCACGCTCAATTGCGCAAAGATTTTATTCAATGTTGTTAAAGTTCAAGCCTCTGCTAAAGAAGAACTAGTTAAATTAGTCCGAAGACCTGACAAACATTTTTCCAAGGTTATTACATTTTCTCTTAGAAGTAATAATACCGTGTACGTAAAAAAAAAAAAAAGAAAAAAAAGAGAGAGAGAGAAGAAAAGAAAAAGAAAAAAAGGAAGGAAGGGAAAAGAACAGGAGAAAGGGAGAGGGGGGTGGGAAAAGGGAGAGAGGCGGGTGACGAGAAGCCATATCTATTCATTTGTAATTTGTAGTTTGCAATATGTAGTTTGTAATTTTGTAAAAGGGAAAAAAAAGGAATTAAAAAAATCATAATACCGTGTACGACGGCGCTCATAATCATATACAAAAACTTGATTCATTCGATGCAAAATTAATTCTTTTGAAACGCAAATTTGATTTATTCGACGCAAACTTGATTCACTCGATACAAAATTGATTCTTTCGAACTGCACACTTGATTCTTTCGACGAAATCTTGAGTACTTGATTCTTTTGACGAAACCTTGAATTCCTCGAAATGAAAACCTGAATTCGGCAAAAGGAAAATAAAAGTTGAGGCATTGACGAGAGAGCATTCCTCTTATTCCCATCAAAGTGGCCTGGATTCGATTCCTGGACCCGGCGCCACATGCGGGCTGAGTTTCTTGTTGTACTTCGTTGCCAGGACCTCTCTCCCTTAGCTCTTGGGCTGAGATCAAGTCCAAAAGCCAATTCAGAGGTCCTGGGAACTTTTGTCCGACTAATCAATAACGGTGAAATCTTGTTGGATTAGTGTGTTGTATGGCTGGACATTGTTACAAGTATTTCTGTCTGCCATGCTGCATACTAAACCGTCTAATAAGAGATTTATTATTTCATTGGCTGATGGTTTTCTTGTATTTAAATCTTTAAATACACTTTTTATTTATTTGCTTGCAAATTTATGTGGTCGTTATTAATACAATTTCTCAGAAAACTATTTCGCTTTTGTAAGCTATTATGTTCTATATTATCATGCAAATTATGTACATCATGAGTCATCATGAGTCATTGTTAATGCGTTTATATTGTTCGTGATATCACTATCTAGTTATGAAATCATGTGATAGATGAAATGGATCATACATTGAACTGCGGACATGAAATCAAGTGAGGCTATGATCCTCGCATTTTTGTAATTGCGTGACATGTACTATAGAGAAGCCTAAATTTTTCAGGCCTTTCTACAACTCATTTAATTTCATTTCCGCGGTTCAATATATGATCTATTTCATAGATCATTCCATCGTTGATTCCTTTCTACCAAGCTAAGTATTCATGCAAGGATATACGCCAATGCACGTGGTTCGCAAGCGATACTTAATGCAAATGATGACTTGATGATTCTAAACCTAAGTGTGAAGAATAATCAACGTTCTTATCCTAATAAAATATCGCTAGTCCCTTATCAATTTTTAAGTCCTTATATGTAATGTAATCTGTCAATTTGGCGTAATGTGTAAAATCATAATCCGATTAAATCTTTTGCCTTGATTTTTTTAAGTGAGAAACAATGCAGATAGTTTCAGCGCACCGCTTCGGTGTTTTTTTGCTTTTGTTTTTGCGGTTTTCCATGGAATTACACAATAACGCCAGCCATCAATTCAGTAAATATTTCTTAGCATTGGAATTCTTATTTTCAAACATTCAGTGATTCCTTGACAAAGAATAGCGAATTTCATCAAAGCAAATGTTCATTTCAGACTATCCGTCCACTCATTAACAAAACAATTAATGATTTGTTCTTTAAAAAAGGAACGCTTCTCTTTAAAGAGAAGAAGGCAACGTGTAAATAAAATGACTGGTATTCTGGAATTGTTCTAGACAGAAAATAAACAATTTGTCAGCAGAAATAGTATTGCTTTGAACAATGATGACCTTTTGATCTCCCGATGAAGTAGGGATAAAAATAGCCCATAACCTGCCTTAATTAGATGGATATGCGCGTTTAATACGTACGAAGATATAAGGAACACCTTTGCACCGAAACCCGATATCTGTGTTCAGTACAAAGAGAGAGGAAATGAAGACCTGTGCCAGCGCAGCAATTCTGTTTGTTTCTGGTTGTCTCATAATATGTGGAATGATAGCATTCTTGGCTTTCAAAGCTTGGAAGAGAGAGGTTGGAAGAATTACCAGGCTACGAAGGGAAAGAAAATGGCAATCACAGAAAGAGCCTGTTGAAAATGACGATAAAATCTATAAAACGGTAAGCTTTATCATGTGATTATGCAGCAAAAATTAATTGTTCACCGGTTCCTTCCTTATATTTTAATATGAGTTTTGTGCTAGTGGCTGAGAAAAAGCAAGGCGAAGCAAACAGTGGACGGAATACATGTTATTTTGTCCAATATTGTGAAAGGCGCTCCCTCAGAAGGTGTTTGTTATACGATATGGTACAGTTGAGATGTAATGAAAACTAACGGACCTTCTTTTGTAGGAAAAAATTAGAGAATCATACAATACAAACAAAAATTGCAATAAAAAAAATATGAAACATACATATGAAATAATATAAGGAAATAATAATTGTTATATTTTGCCTCTTTCATTTAAACCTGAAGGCAGAATCGTGTTGCCTCTAGCGATGAGATATGCTTCTCTAAGTAGTTATACCAGGAGCCCATCTGATGGGCTCCTGGTTATACGTGTACATCTCAGTGATATTGGGTGGAGGATGTCATCTGCGGTGTTTCATTATATTTTTAGGTTTCATGAATTCTGGACTTATCACAAGGGTTTCTTGTTTTCATTCCTTAATTCACAGACAGCATCCAGACAAAATCTGTATTGTTTGTTTCCTATTTCATTAATAATTGGGAGGTTTTTGCTCGCTGTACGGCTGTCACCGTTGCGCCAACTTTATTCCCCACCTTTTGATGAAATAGTTGAACGCGGAAACTCTTTATTTCAATTCTTCCATTTCTAACAAGTAGAGGAATTCTTGATGGGAAAATTGGTCTGTGTTTCATAAACCAGAATGAAGTGTAAAATGTTTCGGGTTGACCACATAGTTTCTACGAGATATTCAGTTAAAGGGCTTTGATCATGACTACTGAACATTAGATAACCTATTTGTTCCCCTCAGTTTAGAAAAAAGTAAGTCTTTAGCTTTAATCCAATAATTCTTTTTTTAGGTGTAAGAAGTCAAAGGAAAACGATAGTACATTTTTTTTAGCACAAATGTACTGGAACGGTTTTGATATTGTTCATTGGACTACAGCAACTTTGTTAATTGTTTCCAAGCTGACATGTATTTTTAATTGAGCACAAATGTACTGGACATTGTCGGATGCTGTTCATTGGACTGCAGCAACTTTGTAAATGTTTTGATGCTGTCATCTGCAACGATAAGAAAGGCACATATTGGATTCAAGCGTTTAGGCTGGTTTACACGTGCCATGCAAACGCAAGCGCAAACGGAAATGCTCAAGCGATGTTCACACGCCCAACACAAACATGGCAGACGAAGTGGAAGCTGTGCTGGTGGTGTTTTCCGTCCTGATAATAGGTCTTTGACTAATAAGACGAAAGCGCCGAATACAAGGGCACCGAACAAGAAGACCAAAACGTGGATGGCCGCAAAATCTTTCGACAAAAGAAACTTCACGGAGATTAACATAATTTGGTAAATAATTGGAATTTGGCGACAGAGAGTATTACTCTTATCGTCGCGCACAGTGCTTTCTGACGCTCTCCACCCATTCCTCATCTGGTGTGATGGAAGAGGACGCCATCTTGGTTTCAACATCAACCAGGGAGGCATGGAACGAGTATTTTTAATCATTACGTTCTCTTGCGTTTGTCCTTGAAATATATACGCAAGCGTGTGTTGCGTTTGCAATCAGGTTGTTCTCGCGTGTGTTTTCTTGTGCTTGCGCTGGCGCGTTTGCGTCGATCGGGTGAACCAGCGTTTACACTTCTTTATTGCTGCGGTTTAGCCTTCGGTTGCTTTTGTTCGTTTTCGTGAAATCACAGTATCAATGTCGCTAACAAGGAATGATGTCAATGTTCGATGAGCTATTCGCAATGTAGTTAAACAATGTTAACAAGCCCTATGAAAATGTAACGCAATATAACCACAGTCAAGCATTTTTTATTAACCGCAAATTATGTGCACATCGTGTCGTTGTGTAGCAATTTTGTGAACTGGCATGAAAGTTCTTAGTTAACGTATATGCACTTGTTTTAAAATTTTCGATCTAGTTTTTTTCTTAATGTGTGGCAAATAAATTGAGCATTCTTTTCATTTATTTGTCTGTTCTTTTTTTCCTTTCAAAGATACCAACTGTAATACTACTCTTAAATCTGAACGTGGGAATAGAATATATGTACGTTTTGGAATAGTATTTAGGATCTTTATGTCACTATATGCTCAATAGCGTAAAGATTTTTTTCAGTGATCTGAAATTTCAAGCCGTTGCTGAAGAAGAACTAGCTTAATTGGAGCGAACACCAGACAAACAATTTTGCAATAGGTCATCTGACTTTTTTGTCCATTACAAGTTCAGTTTGAAGTAATAATTCAATGACGAGTATGAGCGTTTCAACTGACAGGGTGTGAGTTGAAAATGTTCGTGTTTTTGTTCTCAGGGTGTGTAGCTATCCACGAGTTTTGGTGAGAATCTATATGCAAATTGTCACTCACGCGTACCGGCAGTTCGATCTAATTAGCCATTCCAATGAAGATGAAAAACATTGACCTGTGCATAACCAAAGTCTCACAAAAGGCGCTCTGCAGAAGATACGAGACGTTAAGAGCTTCAGATCGTTTTATGATGTAA
>BLAZ01000975.1:124272-126772 GCA_014633955.1 Acropora tenuis
TATCTGCTGCTCATCGTGTTGTTTTTCGTCGTATATAAGATCGCCCGTACGATCAAAACGGTAGTAATTCGTGCGTAAATTAACTATAATCTTAATTATAACATTTGCTTAAATCTAGGAGATCCACGACGAGCTGGTTTAAAGAATGTTGAATTAGTTTTGTTATAATATTGAATTTTCTAACTTTGGTATGCCCGAATATCCTTAAGAAGTGACCTCGTAAACATGATACGATAGCGATTTCATGCATGAGTTGTGGCTGCTGAAAGCTTTCGTTATGCAGTGCCGTAGCAAGGGGAGGGGCCGGGGGGGCCCGTGCCCCCCCAGTTTTTTACCTAAAAAGTAAAAACAGACCTGTATAAAGCGTTGAAAATAAAGTATTATCAAGCAACTGTTTGGGAAGTTTTCAAAAGACGACCTGCCGTTTGCGACTCAGACAGTTTAATAACTACGAACTTACTATGATGACTCTGAAAGGTGAAACATTTGCCGGTTTACAGAGATAGTCGGTTTTCAATTTTGCAATTGACGCTGCAAGTGGTATACTCTCAATGTGCATTGGTTTGCTGAGACAGTGTACGAAGTAAAATGATTTGCGTAAATCACAAATAGCTCTTGGAGACGCTGGAAATAGCATTTCCAAGCCTTTAGAGTTCAAAATTTTCTGGGGGAGCATACCCCCACACCCCCCTTGTGGCTCACGCGTTCCGGCGCTCGCGTGCCCCCCCACTTATACTACCGTTGCTACGGCACTGTTATGAATACGTCAACTTCCCAACACCACGAGGAATAGCACACAATTTGTTTTGATTCCGAAGAAGTACAAAAAAAGCGATTGTGGGTTGAAACTGTAAAATAACAAAGTGAAGAAATTACATTATGTAAATTACAGGTGTCACTTAACAACGGCTAACATAGTTAGAGGTGGGGGGAGCATCATCCTTATCTCACGGTGAATTCTGTGATTCTTACATGGGTCTATTATTTTCAGACAACGTCTGGACAAACCTTCTACTTTTATTTCCTGTCTGATTAATATTCGGGAAGGGTGTCCTCTTACCGTTGCGTCACCCTGCGCCCCACGTTTTAATAAAATGCTTGTGCACTGAAAATCCCGTTGATTTAGATTTTTAGCAGTTAACTTTAGACCATTCAATTTTAAAAAGTAAAAGAATTCTTGAAGGAAAAATTGGTCCGAGTTCTTAAACTAGAATGAAGAGTAAAATATTTAGGGTTGACCACATTGGCTTCTTGGAGATATTTGTTGAAGGGCTTTGATTACTGGACTGTAGGTAAGCTATTTGCTCCCTTCAGTTCAACAAAAAACAAATCTTTGAGTTTAATCAGTATGATTTTTTTTTAGGTGTAAGAGTTCGAAGGAAAACGACACTGTCTTTTTCTTTAGCACAAATATACTGGACATTACGATGCTGTTGGACTGCAAAAACCTGATGAACTGCTTTTACGTTGTTTCCGTTGAGCGTTGTGATGCTGTTCATTGGACTATAGAGATTTCATTCAGTGGCTGAAATTTCAAGTACTTGCGGAAGAAGAGCTAGCTAAATTAGTCCGAGAACTAGAAAAACAATTTTTCGATATGTCTTTTGACTTTGCCTATTAAATATTCACTTTGAAGTATTAACTCAATGACGAATACGAGCATTTCAACAGGGCGTCCAACTCGGGAAAACAGATGAAACCACAGGGCGTTTTCATTGTGTATGAGCATTGCAACCCATGGTCAGATGAAACACAAAGTACGAACTTTTAAAACATTTGTTGGGCTTTGTATAGTTTTTGTTGGCGCCAGGAATTGGTTCTTTTCGATTACCTATCAATTGTGTTTTTCTCGATGCGTGTTTTCGTGTTCGTTTTTTTGTTCTCAGGCTTTAATTTAGTCATTTGGTATTCACTTCCTTTGTGAAGTACTGCTAATTGTTTTATATTGGTGCTCCGACTTGCATACTCTTTATTTAGCACATCCTGCACTTTTTTCTTAGTCAGTGGATGGTTTTACGTTTTGAGATAAACTTGTATCTCTTTCATTTCCTTAGCGTTTGCAGTTGCATAATCACCAACATCTTCTAGTTTGAAAGTTTCGATTCCATTTTGCTTATCTTTCGTTTTCCTTCGTTGAAGGTTATTTAACTTGTTTATTTATCGCTTTGTTCTCCGTACCCGCTCCGTCGCGTCCACTCAATTGTTTCCGCGCGATTGTATTCTGTTTAAGTTTAAGTAAAGTAAATCGGCGAGGACGTAGCGTCTGTACCTTCAGTTTTTGCAAATCCATTTACGAACTCTGGTTTTATCGCGGCATTAAAAATGTCCATATAACTGTCTATAATAATATTATTAAAAACTAAGAGCGTTATTCGCAAAAACCTCCAATTTTAATTCAAAACCAAAACTAACTTGCAGACATTTCCCACTTATGCGCCTTGATAAGCTACTCAGTACAACTATTTGCACATGAAAAATGCCAAATTACTGTGCATGTGTA
>BLAZ01000976.1:5385-15385 GCA_014633955.1 Acropora tenuis
GACGACGACTTCGATCAGACGACCACATGTCTTTTTGGTTCTCTTCTTGCCCATTTCTTGATTGAGAGTTCCTGAATATTTGATAATGATAAGGGGTACAACTTCATACAGTTTGCAACAATCTGTAATGACTTGAATGTTCTTAGAAAGGGACACAACTCTCCTTTATAAATTTTTGAATTATTGATAATAACAAATTAGTTGGCTAATCGTGAGGGTGATTTCAAAACACTTGAAACAGTATTTCAAGAACAAGAACAAACCATGCCAAAAAGGAAAAAAAATGGTATTCTTGAGCAGTTCTATTTCTATCACAGGTATTAGAGTAGTTGTGCATCTTAAGATTCCCTGAAGTCTCTTCTACAAATGGCTTAATGCACATGCATGCACAGTATGTGCATCTTATTCTTGCAATCTTAACATGGAAATTTGATACCACTTCCATTTTATTAACCTGCTAGGATTAAGCGTTATCTACAAAAATGAACCTAACGTAATTTCTTTTAAATTAGAATTAGAAAGTCCTTAACTTTATCTGCTTGATAAAAATCTCAGACCCTGTTTCTGATCACTGATATAAAAAATATTTAAAACAAAATATTACATCTTCAAACTGTTTAATATTGGGCAAATAATAGAGATTATACATAAACGTACCAGGAAATTAATAAATCTGTTCAGTAGAAAATCTCTTGATAAAATGTCATCTTGAGAGTGACTGCAAATAAAACATTACTTTTCACCTCATCAATCATGTCAAAAAAGAGGAAAATAGCAAAACAAACAAATACCAACAGTCTGTGGTCAAGGTTTTAAAATAAATAAACCAAGAACAACATTTCATGTAAAGACTAAGTATACTTGTTTGTTTTCTGATTCAACAAATGAAATGCTATATTTTCTGAAGAAACCTCTTCTCTCTGTCAAACAACTAATGATCCAAATGCTTCATTATCTCTTCATGGTGGATATTTGGCCCACATCAACGACACATACAAGTCCATGTTTTTTTATTAGCATTACAATATCATCACAGTCCTAGGCAACCCGCAATAGCTACCCGTAAGCTATTCTGGGGGGGACAACTAGTTTGATATCAAATTTTAGTATCATAATGAATTTTAAAATAAACCTGGTCAAAAAAGTTATTATTGCTTCCATAAAACAGTCATAGGAGGATCGACTTACAAGATACAGCTACTGGTAATTTAACCTTTAAAATGTTATTAATGGGTCCAGCAGATCTAAGACACAGGTCAGGTTAGAGCAATAGGAAGAATAAAAATTCTTCAGCCAAGGAAACAACCAGTAATATAACTGAATTAAATCATGACAGTACCCATTTTAAAAGTCCTGTCATCACTTGATTTACCCTTTGAGCACATGGCTAAAAGCCACAGACTTAACCTGACCTGTGACCTGTGTTAAATAGGCCTGCCATAGTGGGTCTATCTTGATCACCCCATAACCATATGGAAAAGACAAAGCATCAATGAAATCTACTTTATGCAGAAGGGTCTTATGAAAACAAGCCCAAAGTGCCATTCCTATTTATTCTTCCAGATCATTCTTAAATGTGCAGTGTACATGCATTTGTATGGTTCTAAAGATCTTTGTGATTCTTGTAAGATTTGGCTGTCCATAGCTGATGATGACTGCATTGTGGAAGCACTTTTGCAGGTGACAAGACCAACATGACACCGGCAGTATTTCTTGCATCAGTCACCCAGAAATAATGTGGTAGAGAGCTTTATGTGTCTGATGGTGTGTGTCCTTCCTTGCCTTCTTTGCAGACAGCTTAATTTGCACACACCATTACATAGTGCATATGAGTCCTGTTTGCTGCACCTTCATGATAGATGTGTTGTGTGGCAAGCCACTTATCTACTAATGTCAGGTGGTGTTGATCAATATCAAATGACAACAACGACATTGGTGATGATCTTGAATCATGATACAATCGAGCTCCGAGGGAGTGAAACTAGTCATTATGAATCAAAAGTAACACATTCAGATTAAAGCCCAATTCATTCTCTACTAATTCTAAATGCAGTTACAGTTTGGGAATATAATAAATTCAATTCTTACCAGAACAGTTTTCTATTTTGCCCAGTAATCAAGCCAAGTTGTGTCCTTTTCATTTCAGAGTTTCTGAATAATGGAAAACCATGATACCTCAGTACACACTAGTTTCACTGTTCCTTCTATTCCATAGGATAATCTTTTCATGCTATATACTTTATAAGAGTGCTTCCACAGTACTGGTTCCCTTTATTTTCTCATAGCAGTGCTCATTAAAGAACCACGTATTTCACATGAACCAAAGCTATTTGTATATTTCAAGGAAGCGCACACACACAAAAACAATGGTATTCTATTTTCAAATTCTTACCCAAGTAGTTCTCTGCTTTTCTGCAATGATCAGACGACCACATGTCTTTTTGGTTCTCTTCTTGCCCATTTCTTGACTGAGAGTTCCTGAATATTTGATTATGATAAGGGGTACAACTTCATACAGTTTGCAACAATCTGTAATCCATAATGACTTGAATGTTCTTAGAAAGGGACACAACTCTCCTTTATAAATTTTTGTATCATTGATAATAACAAATTAGTTGGCTAATCGTGAGGGTGATTTCAAAACACTTGAAACAGTATTTCAAGAACAGGAACCATGCCAAAAAGGAAAAAAAATGGTATTCTTGAGCAGTTCTATTTCTATCACAGGTATTAGAGTAGTTGTGCATCTTAAGATTCCCTGAAGTCTCTTCTACAAACGGCTTAATGCACATGCACAGTATGTGCATCTTATTCTTGCAATCTTAACATGGAAATTTGAGACCACTTCCATTTTATTAACCTGCAAGGATTAAGCTTTATCTACAAAAATGAACCTAAGGTAATTTCTTTTAAATTAGAATTAGAAAGTCCTTAACTTTACCTGCTTGATAAAAATCTCAGACCCTGTTTCTGATCACTGATATAAAAAATATTTAAAACAAAATATTACATCTTCAAACTGTTTAATATTGGGCAAATAACAGGGATTATGCATAAACTTACCAGTAAATTAATTAATCTGTTCAGTAGGCAATCTCTTGATAAAATGTCATCTTGAGAGTGACTGCAAATAAAACATTACTTTTCACCTCATCAATCATGTCAAAAAAGACGAAAATAGCATGACAAACAGATACCAACAGTCTGTGGTCAAGGCTTTAAAATAAATAAGCCAAGAACAACATTTCATGTAAAAACTAAGTATACTTGTTTGTTTTCTGATTTAACAAATGAAATGCTATATTTTCTGAAGAAACCTATTCTCTCTGTCAAACAGCTAATGCTCCAAATGTCAGCTTCATTATCTCTTCATGGTGGATATTTGACTCATATCAACTACACATACACATCCATGTTTTTTTTATTAGCATTACAATATCATCACAGTCCTAAGCGACCCGCAATTAGCTACCGGTAAGCTATTCTGGGCGGGACAACTTGTTTGATATCAAATTTTAGTATCATAATGAATTTTAAAATAAACCTGGTCAACAAAGTTATTATTGCTTCCATAAAACAGTAATAGGATGATCCACTTACAAGAAAGATACACCTACTAGTAATTTAACCTTTAAAATGTTATTAATGAGTCCAGCAGATCTAAGACACAGCTCACAGGTCAGGTCAGAGCAATAGGAAGAATAAAAATTCTTCAGCCAAGGAAATAACCAGAAATATAATTGAAATAAATCATGACAGTACCCATTTAAAAGTCCTGTCATCACTTGATTTACCGTCTGAGCACATGGCTAAAAGCCACAGACTTAACCTGACCTGTGACCTGTGTTTTAGGCCTGCCATAGTTGGTCTTTCTTGATCACCCCATAACCATATGGAAAAGACAAAGCATCAATGAAATCTACTTTATGCAGAAGGGTCTTATGAAGACAAGCCCAAAGTGCCATTCTGATTTATTTTTCCAGACCATTCTTAAATGTGCAGTGTACACATGTGTATGGTTCTAAAGATCATTGTGATTCTTGTAAGATTTGGCTGTCCATAGGTGATGACTGCACTGTGGAGTTTACGCTCTGCAGGCACTTTTGCAGGTAAGAAGACCAGCATGACAAAGGCAGTACTATCTCTTGCATCAGTCACACAGAAGTAATGTGGTAGAGAGCTTTATGTGTCTGCTGCTGTGCATCCTTCCTTGCCTTCTTTGCAGGCAGCTTTGCACACACAGTTGTTTGAGCATCTGACTACCATACAGAAGGTCATAAATAGGTCCAAACTCAGGCTGGACCAACACTTGAGGTTTTGAAATAACTGAGAAGTCTTCCTGCACCTTACAAACATTTACTCAACAGGAAACAGGATCACCTTGTTTATTATTCATTTTACAATCCATCTATTTGCATAACCTATCCCTGCACATGTCTTCACAGCCAATCACATCACTTACTTATGGCTACTCTATCTACTGACCAATCAAATCGGTCACCAGGATTTTTTTTTAATTTTCAACTGACTAACACTACCACTTGACTCTGAAGATGGCTTCCACACAGGTTGTCGAAACTTCAGTCACTAACAACAGTCCTTCTCAGGACTCCAATCACCCAGATGATCTTTTTCAATCAAGGTATGAGAAGAAAGTGTTGCCTTTGTAATGACATTTGCAAATTGTTTGACTTTATGGTCTTCTTAGATAAGGCTGTCTAATAGAACTTGTGTGCGACATTACAGCTCTAGCAAATACAGCATCCAAAAAGAGTATGGCATACAGTTCCCAGTGATGCGGTCTGTCATTCTCGTTATCTCTGGGGCACCTTTGACCTACAGTGGTTATTTTGTCTTCACAGTAGTGGCCAAGATATGCACCAAATAGAAGTTCGTATTGTGGGCTATTACCTATCTTATGTACCTGAAATCAGTTATCATCTTACACATGGACAGTGACTGTATTACGACATTTTCACCACCTGTTTCATGTTCAGAAGCAATTTTTAAATCTCTTAAAATTTTATGACATCACTAAGCTTGAAATTCTTTCCTTTGATTAGGAGTGGTTTCATCAGATGACACCTCCTTACTTAAATGACTGTTTCAACTTGATATCTTCTCTCCACACTCATTCTGCTTGCCAGTCTCTAAATCAAAGTCTGCTTCTGAATCCAGTTCAAACTAACCAACCTGGTATTTGGTCTCTTCAACATACTGGTACTGTGCTAGAGGCCTCTGGAATTCGCTGCCAGTTGATTTCATAATAGTATTAAAAGCTTAATGGCTGATGCCTACAGCAGTTTCCCTTCCTAGATTGTTTGTACATTAACGCGATACTTCTTAACCTTAGCTTATAATAATATTATCTAATATCCGTAAAAAATATTCTCCTTTGGGTCACCAACTCAATCAGTTTCTACCTTAAGTTCCTCAAATTTACAGTACACAATTTGTTGTAATTATGCTTATTTCTCTTTCTTCTAATGTGTAAAATCCATCAATTTTACTTATAAATAATAGCCTCTTCCCTTTGTATTCCTCAAGTCCAACTTACCTGTTTTTCTATAACAATAATTATTAGTACTATGCGTTTTATATTAATTACATGCAAGGAGAACATTCTATTGGTTTTACATATCAAAAGAATCAAGAATCAGTTTTACATATCAAAAGAATTAGAATGTTCCAAAGAATTGGGCTTCTATTTCCTTTCCTACCATTCTTTCAGGTGTATGCTCACTCCATCACTTTGACACCATAGATCACCATAATCACTATTATTATTATTATTATTACTAATGTTGCGACTACTTTTACTCAACTAACTCAAATCAGCCAAGCCAATTGTATCATGTTTGTTGTCTTGTTGTCCTTGTCATGATTAAACAGTATTCTAATAATTTTCACACAAATAACCCATTTGTCCTCTCTTTCTAGGAGAGCTGTATTGTTTTCTTCTTGCCACAGACTATGGTCACTTGGGGAAATCTCTCTGCTATGCCTCATACATACTTTCACAGGACAACTTGCAATGATTTTAATAGAACTTAACTTCTACTAAAACCATTAATTTTCAGAAGCAGTTAGATGCATCATGCAGGGAGACTGAAAATTACTTGACAAATAGAGGTCAACACACCTTCTTAACACCTCTTTATATAAAAATGGAAAACAAATGGACCATTTCTGAGTTCCCTTCAGTCTCTTTTTTAAAGTGAGACTAAGTGCAAAATATTTCTTATGGCAATTAGGTCTAATTTCAATGTGAATGAAAACTGACATTCATGCCAAAACTTTGCACATAGACTCAGCTTGAAATAGACAAATGCCAAATTTAGAGCGAAGGTGCCCCTGTAGCTTGTGTATTAGTTTTATAGGGCAGCTACCATGTAGGCACTCAACTGAAACAATTTCAAAGCATTACCTAGTGACCCAAATTTTACTTAATTTTGACCATAGTTTCATTTTTTGAGCAAGTCATTCGTAGCCAATCAATCATCAACTTCCCTAGCAATACTAACTGCTTTGCTGATTGGTCAAAATACTGCAATCGGCAATGTAATTAGCCAAGGTGGAATTTAAAACACATCCAGGATATTATCAACTTATCTGTTCTTGAACAAACGTTTTAAACCACACTTCTTCTGAACAATCTGAATTTTGTGATGTCAATCTGCATTCCAGAAAGGTTAACTGTGCTGGATATAATATTTCTCCATTCACAGGACATGAGTCTTTTCGAAACTTTCTTTCAGTCCAACATTTGACAAATTGCACCCGAACATAATATATTGACTGACAAAACCTTAAAGAAGATAACTCAAGATGCTCTGGTGAGATGTTCAGTTATGGCCTGATGTTTTCAAAATTTGGTTGGACAATGTCCTGTGACCAACTGTTATTTCCAGCAGAATTAAGTTCTTAGTTCTTGTTTTTCAAAGATGCATAACTTTGCTAGTTTATCATTGAGTAACAAACAAAAATTAATTAACTCACTTCAACCATGGATGTACTGTATACTTATAGCCTTTGCATAGTCCTGATGGCAATGCATTATTGAGTTCGATAAATATAAATATCATAAACAGAAACTGCTTTGTGAATAAAAGGTAACTAAATTCTTCTTCTTTGGCCATCTCAGTTTTATAAGTATAGGTAATCATATGGTTTCGAGTTCAATTTGGAATTAATTTGCACTGGTGTTACACTTTTTGCACAGGTGTTACACTTGAACTGCACTGCTCTCAGCCAATCAGAATCGAGTAATTTTTTCATGTGTATTATTAAGAACAAAACACACACTGCAGTGACAAACATTACAAACAAATGCATTGTAACATTTCAGCACATACAGTGCTTAGTGCTTTTTTCATCTTTCTCATCTGACATTCAAGTGACCATTAGTCAGAATTTACATTATTGGAGAACAGATGCATTAATGGCAATACTGTTTACTGTTTGACTTCTTCTAAAACATCTAAAACAAAGGGATTCCATGTTGCCGTGGGTCTGTTTAGTAACAGATCAAAGAAAACATCAAAATGTGTTAAGAACATCAGTCACATATTCGCCTAATGGCTCATGTGCCACTTTTTTGGTCTTTATCACATTTTGATGTCATCTGTGATCTATTACTGAACAGACGCACAGCAAACATGGAATCAGTATTTGTTAAACAGCATCTTTTGCTCTCTACACATATATAGAACAAGGCATAGCATAATGTAGTTCCTCCTGGTTCTCAAAAGTCAGCAATTCATAGCACTTTTCAGCGGCACCCCCTTAAAGAAGTCTCATTATCAGAGTTATGTTTGTCTTTTCTGTCACTTTTGACATGCAGAATTTCAAGTTGAAATTTGTCCAACCCTACCACATGTGTACTTGACTATGTCACAGTGCGACTCTTTAACAGTGCCTTCATTAAATTTGTTTAGCCTTCTAGTTTTACAAATCAATGCAACAAGATCATTATCAGTTAACGTGAAACATTCAAAAGTAAAGGACATTAAAATAATTTCCCATTTGACAAGACTACTAAATAGTGAAAAGGGACTGCCGAGTGGTCAGGGTTTGCTATTTGAGAAGGCCATGTCTGCTGCCAGCGCTCGCGACACTTCAAGATTTCGTGAAATTATAAAGATTACGATCGCGTAATTTCTTCATTCCCGCATAAACCCTTAAAATTAGTAGAAAAAAAAAACACCATTGTGTCAAGACATAAACAGTTTTGTGCTTTATTTGAAAGCTGGGCGAATATCAGCGGTACTCTTACCTCTGAAAACCGTTTAAAATCCATTCAAAAGTCGCCATTTCACCATGCCTTTAAAATGAGCTACCAAGCCTTGGATGCGCAGGGAGTCTTGTACTGGTTTCATATCTAACGCAATTGCCAATTGGCTTATGGAAACTCAGCAATCATACACTATTTAAGAACCGGCATTTCAATATTTCCAAAAGAAGGTACATTCAGTTATGTGAATAGGTAAAGTAAGATCTGAGAAAAATTGCACAATTCGCTATCTGTGCGCTATTTCCCCAATTTTTCTTGTAAACCATCAGAGACCCTAAATGCCTTGAATGCCACAACATCTTACAGACAATCACTATCATAGTTTGGATTTAAGCAGATTTAAGCTATAAATAATATACTGTTCATTTTATGGTTTAGAATACAATAATAATTACCGGTATTATAAGTTGTATATTAGTATAATAAATCCCATCTAAAGAGGTGTACTTCATGCAAGTTTAAATAAATAGAATTGGCAATAATTATTTGTCACTGACCTTCTCTTTCTTTCAAAATTATGTCCAATATATTTGTGAAAACAGTTATTTCAAATTCAATGTTCATAACTATGGAAATTGTCCTAAAAATACTTCAGTACTATGACAGGAATAAGTACAAAGGCCTACTATTTGTCAAAGGTCTCAAAGTGTCTTGAATTTACTAGAGCTGTTGGAAATGACAAGAATCTTGGATGTCCTGTGGTTCGCATCTAGCTAAAGTTGCTTGTGTGCCAAGTCTGTTAGCCCTTTTCCTTAACAATTTGTCAGATAAATCAAGTTCTCTACGAGATAATTCATTTTTATGACTACCATCTTTGATTTCATAAGGAATTAAAACCATTGTACAATTCAAAATACGGACCTTGACTTGAAATGTATTCTACAAATGAACTTGCCAGGCAGAAATTAAGAAAAATCCATCGCAAACTTGCAAACCGCTTAATTGCAGAGATCATAATACAGCTAATCTTGAGATTTGTTGTGCTTTTACTTAAACATTTCCAAGTCAGTCACTCATTTTGGTGTTTACTGCTACCTTTGGAAATGATTAGGGAAAAACAACAAATTCTTTTCTATAAAATGTACATTCAATTTCCTTTCCAATGATGATTACAGTTTGAAGGCTTTGAGGGCATTTTCTTTGCATTAGTGTGATCAGTGCAGTGTTATTGATGATGGCGATTTTCAAAAAATGCTCTTCACATACAGTCTGTCAGCCACCTTTTGAAGTGATCTATGGAATCTTTGAATAAGCTGGACTGCATTGATATTGACAGAACATTCCTATCAAATCCAACTTGAGTATCATAATTATTTGGCTTTGTAATATTCTTATGGTTTTGACAAAAAAGCAATGTATTCAGATTTGTAACACAAGTAGCATAAGCAAATAATAGACAGGATATTGGTATAATGTTGTTAAAGATGAAACTACTGAAAGAAATGTTGTAATTGTCATTTTCAAATACTATTGGTTTGCACCTCAGCATCTCAGTTAAGAGGGAAAATTTTACAGTTTGTGTCTAGGCTAGGAAGTGCTTGAGTCAATTTTTGCTGAGTACGTGCCACTGGCCTCTCAGAACCCCTACCCCTTTATAGTCTATTCTGTGGCCAATTGTTATAGACCCTCTCTTAGTCGCTTCTGATCAAATGTCATTTTTGCGATCCCAGCTTAGTTACTTTCTGTTTATGCCTCTACCTTGAGGGT
>BLAZ01000976.1:86882-89382 GCA_014633955.1 Acropora tenuis
GTAAACCCAGAGGCGCCATTTTCCCATTAGATTTTTTGGATATATGTTTCGAAACAACTGAATAGCAACTTTAAGGTCAAAGATTGTGAACAGGCATGCGGTTAGGTGCCTTGTATTCGTTTGAGTTCTTTGTATGGGGAAATGTTTGAGATGCATCAATTTATGTTACCACAGTGCAGTGAGAAGCCTTAAAGGGAGGAACAAGAAGAAGTGGAAGCCATGTCTGTTGATAAGGAAATCAGGCGGCGTTTTTCTTTTTCTCTCCCTCTGCGTGTCTCGGGCGTTGCGATGCAAACTCCCAATATCGCCTGCTGAGCAAGATATATTTTCGCCTAAACTAAACTGCAGCGCAGTTACTAATATTTTCACAACAATGCCATTTTCAACTACCGAGCATGCCACATGCAAAGCTTGTCGCTGATCTGGCTTGACCTTGTCTGCGTCCTTCTCAGTATTAATTACAACTGGGTGTTGACTCTTATGTTGTTTAGCTTACCTGGAAAATGTTTGCCAACAGTTAGTTACCAATATTCTTCTGTGCGCTTCTTTGCAATAAAAGGAATTCAACGATGTAATCTTTTCTGGAATAAAAGAAAGACATAACTGATCTTAAAATTGGTGAAATGCCAGTTAAGGCACTGTGTCGCGGATTCATTGGTCAATATCACCATTTAGCACACCAAAAACATGTCACGTCTGTGGCGTGGACATTTGCAAAAAAAACTCAGTAGTCTTGATTTGAGAAGATTTTGTATTGTGACACCCCTCCATGACTGACCTGCTGAAACCGATCTGATGAATTATTTTGCTCTCCCTAGTGAAAGTTAGGCTCAACAGCCTCTGCTGAGTACATAAAAAATACCTGGTCAGTAATTAGTTTTTGCCAAACTCTCCTAGCAAAAATAATAAACAAAAAAATACTTCTAGTAAATAGAATCGACCTGGTGGATTTTTGTTTGACGTGGTAGACGTTTTGCCGAGTTCCTGGTGAACACCCAGGTGTCGTCAGGTCTGTTACAGAGGGGTGTATCCTGTGATCAGGAAATGCTACAAAACAATGTAATAAAACGACACTGGCAATAACAAACTTCGCGATAAGAATGACAGAACAAGTCTCATGCTGCTGACATCTTTGTTGCTCAAACACTCTCTTCTTTATTGTCAGGGAGCAAAAACAACAACCGTAAGTGGGAGAAATAATGTCATCCAAAAATTCCCCGAAACACTCCTCAATACTTTCACGGCTATTTCAAGAACATTCCAATTCACTCGACGTAGAAATTGAATTAAAGCGTTCCTACGGTACAGTAAAAGCGGCATGGAACTGAAATGTTGAAATTGGGCATTCGAAGTGAAGATCTACGGCGAATTACTCATCGTCTACCTAAACTCAAGATTTATTAAAATACAAACAATAGGCACGTGCAAGCGTGCATAGCAACTACCAATTATGTTAACTACACACTACGTATTCTTGTAGCAATCTCGAACATTCGACGTTTCCGCGAAACTCATGAGAGATTGCAGATTCGCGTAGTTATCATTTACGTTAAATAAAAGAATTTAGCGAGCTAAAGAGTTGAACGGCTATCTTGCATTCAAGAGTCAGTGAAATTTTATGGGCTGAGCCCTTCGTTGTCATGCAAACAAACGTGGTGAAATAAAGCCGTCTCAAGTTATTACAAATGTTTGTTTAGAGAGTAGAGAGAATTCAGTGTTATTTGCCACGTTGTAATATTATGCACTAATATCTACTTTTCATTGTTTGGGTTTGATATTTTGCAAGGGAAGTATCGCACGCAAGACACGTGCAAAGCGTGTAAAAGGTGTTACGTTGTTTCTTACTACTGAAATTACGCCGTTTCGTGGCCTCTTCCCGAAAACCTTCGTCGCTACTCCAGCTATAGCTTAATATGTCCTCCGACTTGACTACATTCAAAATGGTCTGTTATTGATACTTTCCTGTTAAAGGCTTTGAACGAGAACAAAAGGGAAATATCAATATATGAGACACAATGCTCATCGGAGACATTGTTATTGGTATATATATTTATGATTCAATATTTTCGTTATTAACGCAACGCGTAGCCAGCTTCAACAAAAGATAAAATGAATAATTCTATACTGTAAAAGGAAATGTAAGGTTCCAGATATTGGCAAGCTTGTTAAAATAACGATAATGACAAAATTCTGCTCACTAGAGATTTGAAATTTAGTAACCATACCTGTTGTTGCAGTCACTTATTAACTAATTATTTGCTTCATTTTGTATTATTCGACTTACCTAGTATCTATTTGAATTAGCCTGTGAGTAAGCAAGTTCAAATTCCTATAGTTTGCACATTTAGGGTGGAAAACTCAGTCGTCTTTTAAACAACGGTCCATGTCGACGGGCTGCTTCTACCTTGGAATACCAAGAATCCCTAGATGCAACAGTTTTTTACGTCATTTCCGTTTAGTTAGCTGTTTTGATCGTGCACAAATTTGTCAAATGTTCCAT
>BLAZ01000976.1:96882-99382 GCA_014633955.1 Acropora tenuis
GTGAACAATGCCGAACAAAACAGGTTCTACATAGATGCAATTAGAGAGCTTAATTGACGAAGGCCAACGGCAACGCCACAAACTAAGAACGTGATTGGTCGAATCAGGAAAAATAAGCGTGATGCTGCACTTGCGGCACGCGCTTTAGAACTTTTGCAAAACAAAAAATTATCATATTTTCGGTTTTGACAACAACTTGAGCAAACAAAAACAAATCCTTAATTTTCTTTACTTCAACAGGACTCCTTGCATTCCAGGGCCCAGTTGTTCAAACCCTAACTTAACTAAATTAGGATTAGTGGAAACTTTTAAAACCATCTAGTTATAAACGCAAGACTACTTTCATAAAATTTTAGTTCCTAGATTTTCAGCCAGATCTTCCTTTTCTGTCAAATTTACTGAATGACATGGTTAGGGAGTTTTAGACCGGCAAAATTCAAACCTCGTTTGCTGTTTAACCCGGATTACCCGGTTCACCGCCACTTGAACAACTGGGCCCATTTGAACCGTTCTTCGCCAACATTGCATTATGCGAATATGGTGAGATGATCGCAAAATAGTCAAGATGATGCAAAGTTCATTTCCTTGGCGTTGTTTTCGTCTTCAGCTGGCTAAAGTGCCCTATTAAGATTAAGCCGACGCACAACAAAGCAAATTAAAGACCATAGTCTACTTTCCAAGTCAGAGGGTGGTGCAGGATCTGAAAGGCGTCTCGCTAGATTACTGACAACTGTCAGGGGACAATTTCAGTGTGAATAATGAGCGCAACTTAAGCTATAGTGAGAGAGAGGCATGAAAAATTCACGCTTGAGTTTTTCAGGCCTTTCTCTCGCTACCTACTGCTTAAGTAGCGCTTGCAACTGTGAGGATTATTCACACTGAAATTGTTTCTATCCGTAGGTAGTTCAAATACGTAAGTTTCATGTATTATTTCATCATATTAGCGGACAGTTTTCGCCAGGCTGTCCGGAGTATAAAGAGAGATTGAAAATTGTTGCTACCCGGAAATACATCGCACTTTAAACGACTCAAAAGCTTGAAGTACAGCACCTTCTTAGCAACAACTTTCAGCTGTCAATTGATGACTTGTCGCGGTCGGAGATATTTGAAAGTCACTTCAACAAGATCTTTCCGTATGATGTTTTGAGGTATTTAAGGATTATCGCGTACCTAAGGAAGTCTAGATTTTTTTACACCTTATTTTGTTATGGTGTAGTAGTCTAAAACTCGTATGAAAATAGATACGTGTAGTTAGTTGTACATAGAAAGCACAATTAATTTTTTGCATAGTATATAAGTTTCAAACGAAAAATAAGTGATGATTTTGTCATTAGAAAAATAAAAATGATCCATTGTTTGTCAAGTATCCAGAGCTGATTTAAGACATGGCAAATGTTTTG
The DNA here is from genome assembly GCA_014633955.1 of Acropora tenuis. Lineage (NCBI taxonomy): Eukaryota > Metazoa > Cnidaria > Anthozoa > Scleractinia > Acroporidae > Acropora > Acropora tenuis. The sequence goes on from BLAZ01000976.1 coordinate 98,283, forward strand.
GCCTAACTGTTACACCGTTTGGTATCTTTTAAAGTGTCATTGCTCAGAACCTACCATATGCTACACACGCAAGGGCGTAGCCAGTGGGAGTTCCTGCGGTGCCCGTGACCCCCCCTTTTGCAAACCTTTTTTAACCAAACAACCTACAACAGGTGGCGAAAATTCCATGACGATGCCTTGGCCATAGTGACAATCCGGTGAGTACCCTCACTTTGACACAGTGTGACCCCCCTAAGAAAAATCCTGGCTACGCCCCTGACACGTGCCCCTTACAGCAAACACAAAGCTTGACCGATATCCATCTGCTGTCTACAGGTTAAGTTTGAGAGGGTCTTTTGGTTGGTTCGGCGTTGACAGCATTTTTGGCTTAACTTTTTAGAACGTATTTTCGGCTATGCATTGCCTTAACCTTTAGAAAGTCTAGTAAGTGAATGCGTGTGGCCGACAGTAATGCCGATGTAAGCGATACATTGGCCGACACATCAACATGTACTTTTTTGTTGCACATTCGCAAAAGTTCGGGTTGTACACATTGGCTACATTTCTATAACGTCATGAACAGAATGAAACGGAGTTCAACTAAAATATCTCACTGTATGGGCTTAGCTTGTCGCAATAACTTTTAAAAATGTCTTTCTGCTGAGGTTCTATTTGTAGCAGCTGTCATGGCTAATATCGTGAATAAGAAATTGTGAATTATCATGGAATTTTCGTTGTTCTTTGAATTAATATGAGCTACTTTCAGCGCTTCAATTTTATAAAATAAATAGCAAGTTGTAGTGTTTACTCACTTTACCTTATTTGAGTCATTTCAGATCATGACGAGACTAGAATGTTTGACAAAGAAAGTTTAACCATTTCGCAAGTAGAGAAGAATGGCTCCTTTTCACGGCAAACTGCTATTTTGTCGCCTTGATAGAATTGATAGACCAGGGGAGTCGCCACTCAGGACGCGTTAGCGTAGATTATCAAAAGAAACCTCACCGCGAAATGAGAAAATAGCTAAAATTTATTCTCCTCAAAAACTTGGTCTATTTTGAAAGTTGTTATCGTTGTTCCTCAGCTTAGCCAAAAGTAACAATCGACAGGGAACAAAATAT
>BLAZ01000976.1:139382-144382 GCA_014633955.1 Acropora tenuis
AACTGCTCGAGGTCACACTCTAAGTCGCACTTGGCGCGTCATGGACGAAATTTCTGAGTACGAATTGCAGCAAATTCGTAGCAAGCAATGCTGATAAGAAGTGTGCACTGTGTTCTCCAGACGGGAAACAAGAAGGATTCAATTCTAATCATGCAGTTTTCTACGAAGGACGAAAATCAATCGACTGAAAAGCCCGAGTGGTTTGCAATTGATTACTGGCCCAATAAAGGGAATTGGCTCGGAATCACAGGTGAAACGATTGCGCTCGATTTTATTGTTTGTTTACGTGGCCGTTTATTGTGGTTAACACAGATGCTGGAGCAGAAGGTTGGATTTGAGCGTGTTCATTTTTCGTTGTACAATGTACTCCGACGTTGTTAAACGATTCATGGGAGAGAAAGTGAGATCAGCGGCAAATATTGATTTTGGAGCTTTAAGTTTTTTTTTTTTAATTTCCAAATCGTAAGGTGAAACTAAGTAGCAAACGTGTTTGGCACGGGGCAAAGATAAGAGAGCACCTCTGAGACCATCACATGTGCGGGTCAATATTGACCCCATGAGCTTAAATGGTAACTGCCGCGTGTAAATCGTACCACTGCATGCAGACTAGGACAGAAGTAGCAATCTATCTACCTGTGTGGTTGACAAACGCAACTTCACTGGGAGATTTCAATCGAATCAAACGACAGATCTGGTATCAGTACTTCCTTGGAGCCACCACCACGACGACAACGGACAAATTTGTCACAAATTTGCATAATTAGCAATGAAAAACAACAGTTTTTCACGCTTTGTACGTGCTCATCATTTCTGTACATTTCACATCTGTTGTCGTCCGTTATCCACAAGGTGAAATAACTTGCTTTGCAGTTTTCTGGACGACGGCAAACGTTTGACTCCAAAATTTTCAAACCGCTCAAACCAATTTTCTTTTTTACTTATTCATCATTTTAAAAGGAAACCTAACGATAATATATTATATATTGTATAATATATTACATGACGTTTCATGTCATCTTTGTCGAACGTGAAGAAATTAACATAACCGACATTACATATAAAGAAAGGGTGTGTGCGTGAATAATAATAATACCCCGAGACTGTTCACACTGTTTGGCGCAAATAGAATCACTTTGGGTATTGCGCTTCGGGTAAATGTTTCTCAAAATCGATCTTCATCTATTTGTTATTAATTATTATTATTTCTTTATTTCTGTAAGCCAAATGGCTAGGAGTAATCGAGAAATAACCGCCTAAAAGCCACATTTTCAGACGATGTCCTCGCTGTCTTCGAGGTTGTCCATATTTAATCTATCCAATACCAAGCCAAAGGTCTTTTGTATAAAGAAGAATAGAACACAGGAAAGACTTTCTCAAGGAACCAACGCTTTGGATGCTCAATTAACGGACGGACAAAACTCAAGGCAGAAGCTTCGCTAAAATAGTTATATTCAATGGAATACAGATGGAGTAGCGCCGAAGCATACTTGCATGTTGCCATTACCGATCGTTCAAAAGCAACATATACCTTGGCCTTTCATTGCGCTCCTCTGTCTTTTGAAAGTAGCAAGTTCGGAAAAGCGCATTTACAATCATATTTAGGTTTGATTGCTCCACTGGAAACTGCTTTTACTTACTTTGTTTCATGTCCGTGTCTTAAGTCATTCCTCACACCGGCGGATAACTTTCTTGTCAAATCTGTAAGGAAGAGGGATTTGTCAGTTGAGGTGAGGAATGTAAGAGGGTTGAAATATGTGAAGGAGATTTGGTTTAAAAAGTGTGGGAATCTTGCATTAACAAGTTAAGCATTATTTTTTTTTTACGGAATGCGCCCTCAGTACTGCAGGACGATAGGAATGCGGCTCGTATGGATGATTTGATTTGCTATGTAACACGAGACAGGAGTGAGTCTTCCATTTAAGAGCTTTAAGAGAAAGGAGTTGTCATATCTTTTTGGTCGACGTTGTAACGAATCTTTATTTTTCCTTTTTCATCCCCGTCTGGTCAACAAACAAGATGTTTCATCCTGTATGCTTAACAACGATATCATACACCGCAAAACGAAATGAACGAAATGATAACTAACTGACACAAATTACGACCACAACCCAAACAATAAGATGACTAAGAAAGAAAAATATCGTAAGATGTGGAAGTATGACGCAATAACGGTGAATGCACCCGTTCGTGAAATGATACAACTTAATGTTTCAGGCATCCAACCGGCGCTATGGAGATCGTAGGTTCGATTCCTACGAGAAACATCTCCCCCTTCTTTTTAAGGACTTTCTTCGCCATTGTAATGTCACCAAAATTACATCATTTTTCATCTCTATGGCACGTACACGCACGCGCAGTTCCCAAAAAGTTCAAAGATGTGCCAGGCCAATGGCTTACAATATAAAGCAGTTATTTTGTTACTCTAGATCACACAGAAAGCAAAAGAAGTCGAGGTGGAAACGACAGGAAATCTGACCGCTCTTTCTACGATTCAGCAAATGTGCATGCGTACGTTTCGTTTATTACTGCGAACCAATGCGCACGCGAGTAGGCACTATAGGGAAGCTAAAACGACTCCTTTTTCAAATATATACATGCCATAGAATACGCTGAGCGGACCGAGCTGCTGAGTAAACGCTTTTCAAGGCTATAATTAGAAAATTACTTGCCCAGGGGAGGCGAAAAAAGTGATTGCCTTCGTGTACTTCTGTCAGTATTACTCGTCTACTTGGATAGGCAGTGCTAACTGACGAAACGAAGTAACCAATTATCCTTCTCAACAAGCAGGAACCTTTGTTTACGTCAAATATATGGATAAACAAGCTTTTAGTGATCAGCCATTATCGTGATACGCAATATTTTTTCCTTTTGTCTACAAGAAAGACTATAGACTATTACGTGAAAAATTCTACAATCTTTCTGTTGAATGCGTTTTCTTGATGACTTTTCAGTCATCTCAAAAACTTAAAAGTTCAATTAAATGCTCAAATTCTGAATGACGATAGATAAAATTTTTTTTATTTCAGTATTTACATTAGCACTGTCTACAACTTTAAAAAAAAGTGCTTCAACTGAGAGGATTGGTGTCTTGATGCGGGTATGGAATTTGATGAGTGAGCGTTTATTTACACACACCGCCCCGTCAACTATAACAACAAAACCTACACCCTAATTTCCACAAGGTGTTACGTTTTTAAATTTCTCAAATCTCTTAATACTATTTACAGTTTACTAAAATTGCTTAAACTTATTATTGTATTATAGCGTAATTTTCTAACGCAAAAGGAAAGGTCACAAAAGGGTAGAAAGAAGCGAGTTCTACAGTTTTAGTCTATAATAGAAAAAGAAGCTTTTGTTAGATATTCAGTTTTAGGTCGAAGTATCTGCAGTGAGCTGGAGGAGCCCCTAAGGTTAGAGTCAATTTGGTTATTCTTCCTATAGAAAAGAGACCAGTAAAAGGCAATAACGAGACAAACCATTAACTACCTAATACATTTGTTTTACGTTTGGCTAACACCGTTAAGTTTTCAGGAGACGGTATATCATTGGTCAAATTCACTGTTAGTCGCGCAGATCTATTCTGAAGCTGTTCTGCAGTAGAACATATATTGAAACCAAGTGTCCCTTTCTTCAAACTCCCGAACTCGCCCTCGGGTTTCCATTTCTGGGCTTACTGAGCTTACATTTTTAAATGTTAGATACCAACTTCGATCGTCGTTTCCCTGTTGGCTCAGTAGACAGAGCAATGGATTACTGCGCGAGTGGTCGTGAGCTCACATCATCAATGTAATGGTTGCACTAAAACATCTAATCCACCAAGTGCATGGTTGTACTAATACATGTATTGGAACCAGAGTGTCCCTTTCTACAAACTCCTGAATTCGCCCTCAGGTTTCCATTTCTGAGCTTACATTTTTAAGTATGCTATTAAGCTGACATTTTTAAATGTTAGATACCAACCTCATTTACCGATACCCTGTTGCCTCAATAGGCATGCAGAGCATTGGATTACTGTGCGAGAGGTCGCGAGTTCACGTCACCAATGTAATGGTTGCACTAAAATATCTAATCCATCTAGTGCATGGTTGCACTAAAACACGTATTATAACCAAAGTGTCCCTTTCTACAAACTCCTGAATTCGTCCTCAGGTTTCCATTTCTGAGCTTGCATTTTTAAGTTTTAGATGCTCATTTAGCTGACATTTTTAAATGTTAGATACCAACTGCAAACGCCGATTCCCTGTTGGCTCAGTTGGCAGAGAATTCAGTGGATAACTGTGCGAGAGGTCGCGAGTTCACATCATCGATGTAATGGTTACACTAAAAATCTATTCCACCAAGCGCATGGTTGTCCTAAAACATGTATTGAAACCAGAGTGTCCCTTTCGACAAATTCCTGCAGAATTCGCCCTCAGGTTTCCATTCCGGAACTTACCTTTTTAACTTTTAGATGCTCATTTAGCTGACATTTTTAAATGTTAGATACCAATTTTAATTGTCGATTCCTTGTCGGCTCAGTTGACAGACACATCACTGATATAATGGTTCACTAAAACATCTAATCTACCTGGTGCATGGTTCTGCTAAAGCATATATCAAAATCAGAGTGTCCCTTTGGACAAACTCCCGAATTCGCCCTCAGGCTTCTATTTCTGAGCTAACTTTTTTAAGTCTTAGATGCTCATTTAGCTGACATTTTTAATTGTTACATAACAGCTTTTTATTGTCGTTTCCCGGTTGGCTCAGTCGGCAGTGTGACGGATTACTGCGCGAAAGGTCGCGAGTTCACATCCACCGATGGGTACTTTAGACTAAGGGTCTTAAAAGTAACGGAAGAGAAACTGCTGACATACTGCCGAATACCGTGGATGGATACAGACTAAGGTAAGGTAAAGTAAATTAGGCAAATGTGCGGTCAATGGTAATTACATCTACAAACTGTGAGGTTTTCTGTAAAGATAATAACCCGTAAATCCCGTCTCACAACCCTTCAGTGTTAC
>BLAZ01000976.1:191460-193960 GCA_014633955.1 Acropora tenuis
GGGGGGGGGGGGGGGTCCTAACAAACCAACCAACCAACCTTAACCCTAACCAATGCTAAACCTAAACCCTGACCCCCTCCTATCCATTATCCCCCACCCCTAGGATAGGGAAGCTTTTTTGAAACAACAATTCCTTGTGCATATTCAGAGCCATGCTGTATCCTAATTTCATTTTCTTTCATTTTTTGCTCAGGTAGCAAAACAGTGGATGAAGTGAACAAATTGGAAACGGAATTCTTAGCTTCCATTGTAAGTCCTTCCATGATTTGAACCAGAATCAAACAGCACTTATTCTTGAATCTATTTTTTTTTCTTTTGTTGGAGGTGGAGGACTGACTGGGTTGGTTTTTTTTTATCAAAGAAAGGTCATTTCTTTTCTTTGACATATCTTAGATCTTATAACCTGCTTTCCTTATTATTTTCATGACTGTATTTGTTTCATTTTTTATAGGATTGGAGCCTTTTTGTAAGTAATGAAGATTTCATGGACTTTGTCAATAGAATTGAATCAAGGTACATTGGCAGTGTAATTCAAAACTATTGATTTTGTGCATTTGCAAATTATTTTTGCCACCGTCATATCAGCAGAGCAAAAACTGAAAGCAAAACAGAACTTGTTGTTGAATGGGTTTAAGTTAGCATGGTGCTTGTATATTAATATTAAAGAAGGACAGAAGCATATTACAGAAGCAAAAAAATAGAGAGGGTATAACAATGAAAAGAATTATTATTATTGTGTTATAGCAGACATGAATAATAATAATAATAATAATTATTATTATTATTATTCTATTTGAAATAGTCAAGGGTAAAGTGATGTAAATACTGGTAAGTTAAAATTAAGTAAAACCAGTTTTGATGACAAAATTCTCACTCTGTGGAAGTGTTCTTGGAAATTTGTCGCACCCTCCTGGCTGGCTGGTTAAAACAGGACAGAACTAACGTAAACGATGTTTGAATACTGATACATTGGCCTCGCATTACGATTATAACATGCGGAAATATGACTTATAAACTCAATGAACAGAAAACCTGGCAGTGTATAATAATGTTTTCTACCAAAACAAACATTCTACGCTCCTAAGTTGTAATGAAATAACAACATACAGTAGTCACATAAGATTCCAAACCTTAACAATGTTTTTTTTTTTATTGAACAGGGTGGCAACAACTCAGGGGCTCCGTCGCGGTTGGTTCACATATGCTGATCTGTGTACCCTACTTGACAATTTAAAGTTTCTCGAGATGTTGACTTCTTTGAGGTCGGAGGTTGTGAAGGTAGATGAATTAATGGATTTACTCTTGAAATGCTAACAATTTCATACAATTGAGTGATGTGCCACATTCATCACTGGCTTGAATATCTCGACTTTTCTCTTTTTTAAATGTCTTCATGGTCATATTGATCTTACTCATTCATTTAATTACTATTTTTCCTTTGCTACGAGACGGAGGGATCAAGCATGCCCAGGGTTGAACATAAAGATTAATAACAATCATAGATCAACATTTTGGGACTTCTGTTGTAATAGGATAACAAATTTGTGGTACAATAATTATACCTAATGATGTTAGGCAGGCTGAGTCTATTGACTCTTTTAGTATAAAGTTAAGTCATTTTATTTCAAGACACTTTTCAATGTTTTTGATGGCGACAACTTTCTTACCTTCAAAACAAATTGTCCTAAATGGCACCGGGGTAAATACCCTTTTTAAGCACTTGCTGAGCAGCCTATTTAGTCTGTTTATATGATTTACTTAGTATTTTAAGAGAGTGTTGGGTTGGTGCTTAAACCTAGTAGGGGACTTGTGTCCTGTTGCTTTTGCTCTGGTACTGCTTCTGGAAATAGTAATCATCCCTCCCACTTTGCAAGTCTGTGTAAGACGAAGCTTAAAATGGAAGGCTTTGTAATCTTATTAACTGTTGGTTTTCTTGTGTAGGTTCTCTGCGCATGCACTGTGGCTTATGTATTGAGTATCTCTCTTGCATTGTCGTTCACCATGCTAGCAAATCACACTCTCAATGAGCGATTCTTCACTGAGCATGTAACAACTTGTGGGACAGATGACCAAATGAGCAGGCTTAACAGACTTGCTGTCACTACCAAGATATCTTCTCATTTGGAACAGTCACATGGAACCAATGTGACAGGATTAACAATTCAAGAAGTCAAAAACAAATCTCTGGTGGCAGCTGGTGTGACTACAGGCCTTAACAAAAGTTTGCACAAAACAAGTCTGTTACAACCCATCGCTTCATGTTGTTCTCTGGGAAAGAGCAAGGCAAATTTTCAATCCTCTTGCTCTTTACAATCGACATTCAACAGTTTAAACTTTCCAGTTATCAAAGATGAAAAAGTGGTTGAAAGGAATGAGATTTTAATGTGCATATGTACTCCTGGTTTTCAATCATGTCTACAGTGTGAGAATACTTTACAAGAACATTGTCCTCTTCAAAAGACAACGTCAGTGTCTTTTCTGGACAGTCATGGGAAATCTC
>BLAZ01000981.1:8785-11285 GCA_014633955.1 Acropora tenuis
TCCAATTTCTATTCGAAAGATCTCGGCCATCGTCGTGTTTCTTATAGTTTAGGGTCTCGGCTTATAGCCAAGATCGGCTTATAGGCAAATAACTACGGTAATCGCCATGGACATGAAACAAGATTCCCACAGTAATCTTCATCATCACGTGATGGGAAGCAACAATTTAATTTGTTTTGTTGTTTTTTTTCGTCGTAGTGGTTTTTACAGAGCGTTGCTTGAGTCGGAAACCCACATGCCCGTGCTTGAGATTATGGCAACAAAGACACATTACCCCAACATTCCTCGTCTGCAGCAGACGTCTTGCACAACACTCGTGGGGCATTTAAACAATGCATTTTATATTTCGCGGAAAAAAAAAAACCTACTCCTTGTTGCATACTAGAAGCAACAACTGCCAACAATTAATCGTGTGGAAGAGGTTTTGGCGGGAAAGTATGGCATGTGCAAATGCAAAGTGAGTCCGAAAGAGACAACAACAATACAAAGAAATTCAGTGTAATGGACTAACCTCTTTAATAATAATAATACTCTTGAGAAGTTACAGAATTACCATTAAAGAGAACTACCGTTAAAGAGAGCAATAAAAATACTACGGCTAACAACATTCAAATGGCAAATAACGTAATTTTAAGAAAACTCAATGCATATGCCGTGATTGAACCACTCACTGGGCCGCAGTCTTTGTAGGTCACAGCAGACCAGAACCTTCGTTCCCCTTCTCAAAAGCACTAATCTCAAACATTTACCTTTCTTGAGCTTATTGAGTTCGCGGCGAGCTTACGAAAAGGCATAAACCCTTCCAGACACAAAGCAAAAAACGATACTTTTGGTCGCAAAATCTGCCACTGTTAGCAGCTGATTTTGACCAGATTGTTTTGCCGATTCCTGTACAAACAACAACAACGCCTCGAATGATGGCACTTGTTATTAACGAGACCGCAAAAGTATAGCAACAAGATCAGCGGTCCTGTGGCTTTTCCAATTAGGTATCCATTTTGGATTCGCCGTCCACCATTTTGAAAATGGAATGACGGGAGTGATGGCGGGTGAACGCTTGACTCATACTGCGTATGTCCAGCCGTTTTTGCGCTCTGTCGATTTTCCTTCATTGGTCAGTGAATTGACGAAGGAGGTGCCGATGATGTCTTGCTCTTCGGGTAAGCGATTCATTGGTGCTGATAACCTCAAAATGACTGTCGTTCGGAGGATTGGTTATTTGTCGCCCATTGATTAGGTGTGAGGGGGGAAGGGTGTAACTCATGCCATCTTGATGGTATTCCACGTAAGTGAGAGGTCTTGAGTTAAGGACAGATTCGATCTCAGCAAGCAAGGTGTTTAAGTCGTCGTAGTTCTGCCAAGGGACTTTTTCAAACATCGCTTGACGCTCTGGATTAATCTCTCCCAGAAGCCTCCCACCAAGGGGCCTTCTGGACAATAAATCTCCAGCTGACACCATTGATGGCTAAGTAACGCAAGACTGCTTTTGACCTTGCCATCTTGACAATTTCTTTGGAGGATCCTCGGAATGTCTTTCCATTATCGGACATTAGAGTTGCAGGCAGTCCCAGACGACTTACAAAGAGGCGAAACGCCAACAGGTAAGATTTGGCATAAGTTTGACGTGTACGGCTCTCGTTGAAGCGTATGTAAATAAACAAACATAGCACTTATTGTTGTCGTTTTCAGTAGTTGAATTACCACGAATGAAAAGAGGCTCAGCAAAGTCTACTCCGGTATGAGTAAATGGTGGATCTTCGGAGACACGAACGCTTGGTAAATCAAGAACATTGTAGCTTGAGTACGGCAGGCCTTCGAGCCTTCGACAAGTAACGCAACGTTTTAACACGGGCTTTACTGCCTGTCTCCCCCGTAGAATACAAAATCTCTCACGAATGGTCGTCAGCGTGTTGTTGACTTAGCTGTGCTTGACCTTGTCATGAGTTTGATGGATTATCAGTTCAACATAAGGATGCTTGGAAGGCAGGAGTATAGGATTCTTGTTGTCCGACGAGGTTGTGTTATTGAGCCGTCCTCGACATCTTAGCGATTTGTTTTTGTCCAAAAACAGACCGGCTGCGTAGGCTCTCTCTGAGGGGTGGCTAAACCTGTGGAGTTGTACATCAACCTTTGAAAATAGCATCTTGGTATTCTGACACATCCCAGTGGTTTCAATTCTTCGAATATCAAGTTCCAAGTTTTGTTCATTTCTCTTTGAAGTGGCTGATCCCAGTCGAGTTTCGAATGACGAAAGGACTAAGAAATCCTAAAGGGTCGAAAATCTTGGCGTTGAGTTTCAGCATCGATAGCTTGTTGACTGGAAGTGACTTTCCATATTTGTACAAATCAGCAAAGTTAAACAATATTTAGTCATTAACAGTGTCCCAGTTAACTCCTAGAACCTTGACTGTGTTCCTGCCACTTGAAGAAGGGTTGCTGAAACTGGTACTTGATTTGGCGTACGACTCGTCATCTTCCTTTGTAACCTCTGGAAAATCGC
>BLAZ01000981.1:23785-26285 GCA_014633955.1 Acropora tenuis
CATGGAAATTTTGGTGCCAAGCTGAAGGAACTTTTCAGCTCAATGGTACATGAAGTAGGTTTATTGCCAATGGTATAAATTCATGCCTCTTATATGACGACCTGCTAAGATCCCAATTACACATGTTCGTTTGTAATGCATATATGTGAGCTTGTAAATATATGCATGTTTTTTTAGCCCATATTGACACATGCTTGGGTAAAAAGCTACAGAGCAGAAACGATTGCAAGAAAACGTGGCCAATAAACCACACATACATCATGTCATAATTTTAAAACAAATGGCCGACCATTGAAAAGTAACTGGAGGATTGTTATGAAAGGCAAAACTCTCCCAGGCAAGCATAAGTTAGAGGGAGATTTCTCAGATCTCCGATACCTATTGAAAACCATGTCAGTCACTCAATAAACATAAGATGTTTGTGACAGGTGCAGTTCATGGCATTGATGCAGTTTTTACCTGCTGAGCTAACTAGTCATCAGGGAACTCGTCAAGAGCAACTCAAGTTTTGTTGTGGTATAAAATGAATGACGATGAATTTCCCTCATTTCATTTACATTGCCAATGTTAAGCCATTCCTGCAATTGTTGTTCTCGCAGCTCGTCCAAGAAGACCACGCAGATACGAAAACTTATCGACATCTGAAAGGTTTGGGTTCGAATGAATCGAGCTCTCATAGCAGTCCAAAAATTCTTGCCACTCGTCTATCTTTCCGTCAAAATGCCTGGCGTCAAGCTTAGGAAGCTTCGCACGCACATTGCTGTTTGTGACCACGTTGCCACTCGAAATTGGCGGACTCACAGGGCTTTCTGACTTTGGTGTGAGAAGCTCAGCCAAGGTTGTAATGATGATCTGGATCTCCCCTAGGTTTTCAGCAATTTGGACTTCTTCTCCAATCTCTTCATCTGTTACACCCTCTAGCTCGACAAGGTCACTCAAAATTTGTTTGTGCAGCATTCTCAAACTTTCGAGTTGCTCTTCAAGGGATGCCTTTAGTTGTGCTATTCTCGGTCGTGTTTCTGTGGTGGACTCACCCTTTTCGATGAAAACTTTAGCTTCTGGTAGGACTTGACTGACATAGGCCTTATACCAACCTCGTGTTGTTCTTTTGGTCTTCACTGCTTCTGCCATGTCTGTTCTTCAGCTTTTTCTTTTCGATCGATCAGTCAGTTGACAGTATCCGCCTCGAAGGACAAAATGTCCGAGAACATCCAGTATATCTCTCGGTGCTGGTTCTCCCAATCAATTGGAGGACAGTATCTTTGGCGTTTTCTAGTTTATTTCTACGTTCAGCTCTTTTCACAATCAATTCCGTTCCGTTCTCTAGTCTCTGAGGCTTAAGCTCCTACAACAACGGTCTTATACATACATCCGGAAATACAAAAATCCTTTGTTACATACTTTAAAATTTGCAGCCACAATCATCTGTCACTGTTCACAATCAAACCTTGTTGTATAATTATTCTTAGTACATGATCTATCTTCATTCACACTCATTGTGCATCTTTCACGCACAATTCGTAACATAGAGAATAAAACATTAAGTGTAATAAACATTGTGTGCTATAAATGCACACTTTTTATTGATTTCCACGTGATCGTGGCTCAGAGGTTTGTCTGAACCCTTTCTAGCCTGCAGTGCAGGCAGTTTTGGTAGTCTTTTTGTAAATTCTCTTGCTTTAGCAACAGCAACGATCGCTCGCGTGAGAAACACGAAAGCTTCATTAATCCATTACAGAATTTCTACGACACTGTTTCACAGTGGCGTGAAATATGATGATCTGATTCCTCTGAATCACATGGGGATTTGCATGTCTCCAGACTCTATAATTTTCCTTTAAAATAAAATGAATGAGCAGTTGGAAGGTAGAGTTAAAATATGGAAAGGCGTTATTGAAGCGAATCGCGGTGCTCTCAAGCTGGCCAAAGAAGTGGAAAGGAAACAGGGCTCTGAAACGCAACTTGACGTGAACGAGCAAAGTCTCGAATCGTATGATTTCTTCTCGACTGAGGGTTATGCCGCCTTGAGAAAGCTGTTGGAAGAAGAAAGGACGAAAGCGAATGTAGCCGTATACAACGCGGAGTGTGTGCAAGCAGTTATTGCAAGACTGGTGAATACCAGACTACCCTTGTACAAGTAAGTCTTTGATTAATATTATATTTTCGATTTCATTACAAAACCATTATAGGTATACCGTCGTGAATAACATCGCTTTAATTTGTTGTTACTTTTTGCCATGTTGCTGCTTTATAGACATTTTTTTATATTTTCTGGATGGCTTTGTTTACAAGTCGACAAGCCTGTTCGTAATTGCTAGTTTTTACCTAATTACTACCTCTCACAAAGGTATTTGTCAAGTATAATGGACACACAGAAGTAATGTTTTGTAGCAATTTTTATATTTTATAAAAGATTGGTGGAAGACAACATCGACCATGAAATACATGCGAGAGTCCAGTCACAACAGCATAAAAACCGGTCGATTCACTGGACACACCA
>BLAZ01000981.1:68528-70745 GCA_014633955.1 Acropora tenuis
TGTTTTGTTCACAAGATGTTGAATTTGGGTTTTAAATGTGAAATTGAAGGTTACGTAACCTTAAAATTTAGTAGTTTAAGTATCAGCTTTCATTGGTTCTTTAACTCATTTCACATTTAAGTTTAACCTTAAACGTAACTTTTATGTTTTGAGTAGTTTACTGGATTTTAATAAGCTTCGCATTCCCTGGATTTGCGTTTATCTTTGCTACAAATACGTTGCTTGGTTCTTTTGTGTGGTGTTTCTTTGTTAAGCCCTGATTTATTTTGGTTGAGATGAATAAAGAAGGCTGCGACGAAATTCGTCCGGTGTAAATTAAGACCGGAGTACGTCATTAATGTATCATCTCAAAATGTGGAATTCTTTTTAATTTAAGAAACTTTGCTTTTCTGCTTGTACGACGTTTACGGCCAAAGTTAAACTCGTTCTCCTTTCTTTGGCGCCAAACACACTGAGTTTTGCCGGTTTCAAGTTGAATTTGCTGACTTGCGACGTGTCTTAAGTTAAATATGACGCGTGGAACAAATGGGAATGTAGCGTGAGGGTCATGGTCAAACGAATCTTCATAACGAACGTATCCAACGCCATTTTCCTACAGATGGGTGAAAATTCAAGTTACATAATTCTCGGTTACAATTTCAAATACCACTCAGATTGTCTGCAATGGCTTCGTACTTCCACTTCGTCGGTCATCAGGACAGGAGTTACGTTTGTGGTACGACGAGGATTTATCTGAATAAGCATAAAGGTAATTATGCGGGCGAATCATGCGCCGATATCGATGTCGTTGCTAAGTATTTTTAGAAGTGGTAGTTTCATGAAGCGGACAGATCCATTCCTCGAACACATGCCTTTGTCCCGAACAAACTGTTCTACCTTTCTCTTTCGTCACCACGAACTACGAAGAGACCGCTTCTATTTTAGATGAAGAAGACCCTTTGATCTCACATAAACTCAGGTTTTTATGCTATAAGCGATTTACACTCAATGCACGACTCTCCCATCCGCTGTTTTCGATGATACTATCTGTGGAATGAGAGCTTTATTATAACCCTGAATGGTTGGCTGGTCAAATCAGGTTATGATACTCAGTCCAATGAATTTGTCTTCAGAAGCTTCCCCACCCTACTCTATCCGTCTTCTGGTCAAGAACTGCGGCTGTGGTTCAGATGGCCCTTTTGTCTAGCATTAACCCAGGTTTTTATACTATTAGTCATTACATTCAATGTTTAACTCTCCCATCCGTCATTGTCGACGAAAGTGTCTGAAATGCAAGCTTTGCAACTGTACAAAACCCAAAAGTAAAATCGTAGAATTTGGGGGAAGGGTTTCCTTTCTAGATACCACTTATAGTTTGAATTTGTTGATAATTTACTGTGATTGGAGTTCCTCATCTATCCCGGCCTTCTTTCTGGTTAAAAATCTATAATCTTTTCCGATTATTTCTGATAAAAGTTGTTCTGCAGTCTCGCTAATCTAAGCAAATCACGTGGTCTTGGCTAAATGACCTTGACAGTTCCGAAGAGGAAGTGTTTCCGTCGTTGATGCAGTTTCATCGGAATTCTTGAACACAGAAACCAGACGGTCCTGTTCTTTGAAGCGGCGCTTGCTCAGAGATTTCTTGTGTGATATGGTGCACGTTGTGTATTTGTCATGAAGTGTCCAACCTGTGTATGGGGATTGACAGTTGAGCTTTCGCGGAAGAGTAACAAATATGCGATCTCAACCATTTCACCATCAGAATCGTATAAAGACAGAAGAAGTAGCTCTAAACGGAATGGCTGTTAATTGATTTAAAAGTCAAAGCCATGTTCAAAAGGAATCACTGGCCAATTTGTATTTCACCGTCTTGAATTCAGAGCGAATTTTTTTCTGGGCTTGTTCATATTTAAAGGGGATTAGTTTCTGAAGAAACTGTGGTGCTGTGTCGGTGGGGAAGTGATACACGAAAATTTGGTTTGTCAACGGAGTTGATAATGTAAATTGACCACCGAACAGAGATTGAAAGGCTGACGTTTCGAGCGTTAGCCCTTCGTCAGAGCGAATAGATGAATTATGGGTGATGTAAGGTTTATATACAGAGCAAGGAGATATGCTATTGGTGGAAATTAGGTTACGCGAAAAACAGGAATAAATTAATTGGATGAAAAGCGTTCGTTGATGCCGTGGGGATTAAGGGTGCCGATTTGAAAAATGAATCTTTGCTCTAGGTTTTTG
>BLAZ01000981.1:78956-86456 GCA_014633955.1 Acropora tenuis
AAATATTATCGACCAAAGTATTTTGTGGAGAAAGCAACATTCCTTGATTTGTGTACGCAGGGAACTCTGCCCTTAATCTTCCTCTACAAAGTGATGACATCGCCAGGATAGTTTTATGAAGCTGAATCCATAATAACCAACATAAACGAAAAAAGCTTTTTAAACTTGGCTTTCCTTATTCTTAAGCATTTGTCTAAACATTCCTACTGGTTCATTTTGTCATTTTTTGTCGTTGTAGCTGGCCATGATCTTGGTCATTAAATCTTCGTAGTCGCGGCACTTAGCTAAGGTAAAGTTCATTGTCTTGAATGTTGTTCATGTTCTAACAAAATTTGGCTTCAGTGTGTTTTTGGCGCCAAAGGTAAGCAGTTTGGCTGGTTTCAAGTTGAAGTTGATGGCTCTATCCAAGATGTCAAACTGGCTGACGTTTCTGGGCAGGTGACCTGTGATGTCCAAAGTAATGCTTGGAGTAAATGGGGATTTGATAACCCGGATTGAGTGCAGTACAAAACCGTCTTTTTAACAGACGAATCCAACACTCTTGTCCAACTTATGGGTCAAAGTTCCCGTTGCACCATTCCGGGTTATGATACACAATCGAAATTATCTTCATGAAGAAATCCCGAATCCACTCCATCTGTCATCAGGTCAAGGATTACGGTTATGGTATGAAGAGGATCTTAAAGGTCACACGGGATGAGATAATATTGGGACCTCATGCATGTTTTTGCTAAATGTTTGTAGACACAATGACCATCTTCATTTTTTGTCGCTGTTCTCATGGTGCTTGCTGTTACTCCCTTCATCTATATTTGTTGAGCTTGATTTAAAATATCTTGACCAAGAAACTAAATTTTGATAACGGTTAAGTTTATCTTATTGGGCTTGATTACAGTTTGATTGTTTAAGCTGACATAGTATGCTGTCATAGTAGTTTATTGGCTGATTTATGTTGATTGATGAAGTAAAGGCTTTTGATCTTGAAATTGGTTGAATGAAATAAGTAATCACTCAACTTTGTCTTATTGAGATTTATTAAAATTTTCGAGAGTTAAAGAAAAGAAATCCCTTAAAAGCGATTTTCTCTGCTGGGACATAAGTTAATTATTGGACTCTATTAGGAAAATCTCTCTGCCTGGCAACAAACTGGATAGAACTTTGTTACGTTTACGTTCATTTGAAATTTTGCGTGAAATGGAAAACCGACAACACTAAGGAATTGAGCAACAAAATTTATGTTTTCTGTTGTGGTGATGACTAAAACAAATTCTCTAAGAGGCCAGGTCGCTTTACCTGCAGATGGTTTACGGGGGCCCAGAGTAGTCAAAAGCTTATAGCTGCTTTAATGAGTTTTTGCAAGATAAAACCTTACTTTTACACAAAATCCAATTAATTATTATTGGCCCCAGTAAAGGTGGGGGTTAGAAAACGCCACAGGATCATAATTCCATGAATTATGATGTGCACCCGGCCCAAGGGAAAAGCGAGCTGCTGCAGCAAATAACAGCAAATCAAAATCAAGGTCGCTGTGAGCATGCTGCCCTTGCTAATGAGGCTCAAAGCAACTGTAAATTGAACCTATGTGCAGGACACTCGTAAAGAAAGATGCCACAAGCTTAAGCTCTAGCCTCAAGGTAAGCAAAGTTTCATATGAGGATCTTTCCAAACTTTAACTGAGGCTGCCCTGAGTCTGCTGCCCTGAGTCTGCTGCCCTTGATAATCGGACTCAGAGCACTATGCCCCATAATACTAACGTGGTATCTCTCTATACAATTAACGAAGGTCAACTAAAGTACAGGATATAAGGAGACAACAGGATTGTCTGAATCAACCTAATTTCATAGAAGGTATGAAAGAAAGTGAAAGGACTTTTGCCCTTGCTAATCAGTCCCATTATTAAAGGGCAGATAGCATGGCAACATCCCCTGCCTGATTGCCAGAGCTAATTGGGCATACACGGGACGCGAATGTACCATAAAATTTCCAGATTTTCAGCGCCCCATGGTTCGAATTTGAGCGTCAGACATAGCCTTATCATTCTCATGACATGCCCTTGTGAAAAGCCAATTAGCATAAAGCCTGAAATTATCATGTATTATAAAAAGAATTATCAAGTTGGGAGGCAGGCGATATCATCCTATGAAGAATGGACAGGGCAATAGGTAACCTGACCGTTCATTTTTGTGGGGTCAGGTAAACCGGCCAATTTATGACTATCACCAATGGCTGAAACATAAGTGTTAAAAGTGGATGGGGCATAACGCCGATGAAAGAGATAAGCAATCAATACTGCTAATATATGGCACAGGCACATCCGAATTAGAACCTGGCAAAGTATGAAACGAGATGATTGGTAATAAAGGTTTCAAGCTCTTTGATATGTAGCAACTGATGATGGCTGCATCCTAGAATTAACCAGAAGTGAAACTTTATTTGCCAATTCTGCGGCAACTGGTGAAGGGGTATGCCTGTCGCTGACTGATCCATGGAGACTGGGACCAAAGGGCGAAATCTTTAGATCTGCAAACAGGATAAAAAGTCGGCTTAGTAGGTTGGGTCCCTGGCAGATGCTTAGCTTTGAATAATATATTATATCCTAAGCAACTAAAACATAATCGCCGCGCAAAAAACATAAGTAGCTAAACCTTGCATGAATACTTGTTAATGACAGACACCAAGGCCTTGTTATCAATAAACGAAAAAAATGGATGCAGCGGTCCCTGGATACTGCATTGGATGTTACCTTGACAAGGGCTTCATGCAGGGTGGCAAGAGCTGAAGGACTAGTCAAAGGAGCAGTGGAGGATATCAAAGGTCTTCCTTTTGGTGAAAAAACTATAAACTTTTCAGATTATTTCTGATAAAAGTTGTTCTGCAGTCTCGCTAATCTAAGCAGATCACGTGGTCTTGGCTAAATGACCTTGGCAGTTCCGAAGCGGCAGTGTTTCCTTCGTTGATGCAGCTTCATCGGAATTCTTGAACACACAAAGCAGACGGTCCTGTTCTTTGAAGCGGCGCGTGCTCAGAGATTTCTTGTGTGATATAGTGCACGTTGTGTATTTGTCATGAAGCGTCCAACCTGTTTATGGGGACTGACAGTTGAGTTTTCGCGGAAGAGTAACAAATATGCGATCTCAACCATTTCACCATCAGAATCGTATTAAGACAGAAGAAGTAGCTCTAAACCAAATGCCTGTTAATTGATTTAAAAGTCAAAGCCATGTTCAAAAGGAATCGCTAGCCAATTTATATTTCACCGTCCTGAATTCAGAACGAATTTTTTTTCCGGGCTTGTTCATATTTAATTGCACAACATTGGCTTACACTCTGCACCAAGTAATTTGTCAAAAGTTGAACCAACATTCGTGCAGGGTTCAAAGTCGGTCTTCCATAGAGTGTTTTTTTAATGAAATTTAACAAAACACATCGATTTTTGTTGACTCTCCCCTCTTTATTTCTCCTCCTTACTTTGATTTGTCTTAGCTTTTCATGATATCTTTGTGCCGTGAGAGTTTCGTCCAGTTAATGAAATTTGATTGTAAATATGAATTTGAAGGTGCTTAGTAGTTGTAGATGTACTTAAAACGTTTTCCTAAAGACATTTTCGAGCACAAATTTTGTCCTGTTCAACAAATTGAACGTTTACAAATTTGTAGCACCTAGTGCCACCAAGAAGCAACTCGATTGTTGCGAGTCTTGTTTTTGAAACGATAGCAAAATAGCCTCTCTTGAAAAAATAAAGTAAATACCAGCGACTCTGTATTTCGTCTGACTCGCATCGAGACTGTATTGGAAGATAATAACCTCTAAACGAAATGCCTATTAGGAGACTAAAGCCACATGCATTCGCAAAGTAAGTCCCTTTTCTTATTGTGCAAGGCCTTCAACTTTTATTACGTGTGCTGTTAAACAGGCGCCCTTCACGGACGTCAATTGCATGGATCAAAACTTAATTAATTTTGCTTTCAGGCACTCTAAACAAGATCTCTAGAAAATCGGTAATTTGCGAAACGTGTTAATATTTCATTGCAGAGGATTTGCAAATATTATATGTGAATTTAAAGACAGTTCCAGTTCTGAGAAACACTTGCTCAGAAAGTATGGCAACTTGGGGCATCATTTTTTCTTTGATGCTGTTTCCAGCCACTTCCTGGGCTGGTAAATCATATAGGAACTCAGAATATGCTTTCGCTCTTGTCGATCGCGTTAACACGTTTTTGTTTCTCTTCTCTGTTTTCTTTGTTGTGAGTGATTGTTTAAAAAGGAAATAGGGCACAAAACCTGCATGCACTGGCGGAGTAGCAATTTTTCCTCATTGTGTAAAACCTTAAACTTATATCTACTGTTTTATTAAATGACGTATTTTGACTCCCGACCCAGAAGTCAGTTGAATAAGGTAAAAATTAATTAATTTTGCTTTTAGGCACTCTAAACAATATCCTGGGGCTAGAAATCAATTGTTTTCAAAACGTGTTAATAATTCCTTGCAGAACATTTGCAAATATTGCATGCGAATTTAAAAACTGTCCCAGTTCTGAGAAACACTTGCTCAGAAAGTATTGCAACGTGGAGCATCATTGCATCTTTGATGCTGTTACCAGCCACTCAATGGGCTGGTAAACCATGTAGGAAAGATACCCTGTCAGAATACTTTTTCGTTCTTGTCGCTCACGTTTACAAGTCGTTTTTTGCTGATCGTTTGGTGTCTTGTTACATGTCTTGTACCACACAACCAGGTTGTCAAAGCCTAAACTACAATCTCGCTGGCCAGATTTGCGAAATCAACAACGACACCAAATATTACCGACCAAAGTATTTTGTTGAGAAACCAACATTCGTGTATGCTGATAACCCTGATTCTGGTAAGTTTGAAAGTTTCTTCTTTTATATGGAATCCAAGAAATTGCGAGTTATCCTTTTTATCACTCAGTGTTGGCAGCTGGAGAATGGAATCTTTGCAACATTTTGCTGGATTACATCTATGGAATTCATTGCAAAAATGAGTCTCTCTTTCGGTTATTCTTTCCAGAAGTTACGTAATTCCAAGTTACGATTCATATTCCACTGAGATTGTCTTCAATGGCTTCCCACTTCCACTTCATCTATCTTCAGGACGGGAGTTACGGTTTTCGTACGATGAGGATGCTCTTAATATTAAATAAGCATGAGGACAGTTCCATTCCTCTAACACGTGCCTATGTCACGAACAAGCTGCTCTACCTTTCTCTTCCGTCTTCACGAACTAGGAAGAGAAGCTTCTGTATTAGATGTAGAAGACTCTTTTGGCTCACATAAACTCAGATTTTTCTATTATAACTAATTACACTCAATGTATGACTCTCCCATGCGCTATATTGGATGATACTATCTGTGCAATGAAAGCTTTAGAACCCTGAAAGGTTTCCAGGTTAAATCAGGTTATGATACTCAATCCAATGGAACAGGCTTCAGGGGCTTCCCGACTCCACTCTATCTGTCCTCTGGTCAAGAAGCGCGTCTGTGATTCAGAGGACCATTTTGTCTAACATTAACCCAGGTTTTCATACTATTAGTCAATACATTTAATGTTTGACTCTACCATCCATCATTTTCGACGAAAGTGTCTGAAATACAAGCTTTTGCAACCTACAAAACCCGCAAGCCAAATCGGAAAATTTGAGGAAAGGGTCTCTAGATACCACTTATGGTTTGAATTTATTGGTAATTTACTGTGATAAGTGTTCCCTATGTATCGCGGTCTTCTTTCTGGTGGTTTTGATTTCCGATTATTTCTGATAAAAGGTATTCCGCAGTCTCGATACTCTAAGCAGATCACATGCTATGGCCTAAATGAACGTGAGAGTTAAGCAGCCTGCTTAACTCTCACGTTCATTTAGGCCATAGCAGAGGGAGAGGGAGTGTTTCCGTCGTTGATACTGCTTCATCGGAAATTCAATTTGCGGACAGAAACCAAACGGTCCTATACTTTCAAACGGCTCGTACTCAGAGATTTCTTAGATGTGTGGTGCATTTTCGGTATTTGTCATAAATGGTGGAACCTGTTTGTGAAGACTGACAGTTGAGCCTTCGCGGAAGAGTACAAATGTACGATCTCAACCATTTCACTCTCAGAATCCTATCAAGACAGAAAAAGTAGCTCTAAACCAAATGCCTGTTAATTGGTACAGAAGTCAAAGCCATGTTCAAAGGGATTTGCTGTCTTTGTTTTGACTGAGTGTCCGAAATAGCAACAGGATCATAAAGTGTGCGAAGTTCTAAAACACGCTCAAAATTGCTGGAAGAGATTTCGAATGCTGTTAGATGAACTTAAAACTTAGAAGAAATGCATTTCCACTGAAGACGAAAGCCACTTACTGCTACAGAATGGGAGTTCTGATAATATCCAAACTTTCAAGGTTATTATCTCATTGATTATGAATCAGGGTAGTTAAAATCAATAGCCAATTTGTTTTGCACTCTTTTTAATTCAGAACCAATGTTTTCTGGGCTTGTTAATATTCAATTGCACAACGTTGGCGTACACTGTGCACCAAGTAATTTGTCAAAACTTAAACAAACATTCATGAAGAGCTAAAAGCGGGAATTTAACAGAGTGCCTTCTTGAATAAAATCTAAGAAAACACATCGATTTTTGAAGACTTTACCTTCTTTATTTCTCCTCCTTACTTTGACTTGTCTTAGCTTTTCATGTGACATCTTTGTGCCGTCAGAGCTTCGCTCAGTTAATAAAATTCGATTGTAATTATGAATGTCAAGTTAATTAGTTGTTGTAGACGGGAGTTTTCCTTGACACTTAAGTTTTTTTTTTCCTTGACTCTTAAAAGTTTGTCCCCTTGGACCAATCGAACGTTTACAAATTTCTAGCACGTAGTGCCACCAATAAGCAACCCGTTTATGGCGAGTCTGGTTTTAGCTTTGAACCAATGGCAAAATAGCCTCTCTTGAAAAATGCTATACCAGCGACTCTGTGTTTTGTCTGACTTGCATCGACCACAGTAGTGGAAGATAAAATCCTCTGAACCAAACGCCCATTAGGAGATTTAAAAGCTGCCGCCATCCTTGGATGTGCTCGGAAACTTTCCTTTTTGTTGCTTATCTTCTCTGTTTCCTTTGTTTTGAGTGATTGTCCGATGTAACAATAAGGCACAAAGCGTGAATAATCTTCAACTTCTTCTCAATCGTTCAAAAAGGTTGGACGGGAAAATGCATTCGAAAATCAATAAAAGCATATTTCAAGTAAACACTAAACCTACATGCATTTGCAAAGTAAGTCATTTTTCTTATTATTTAAGACCTTAAACATATATTTTGTGCGCTGTTAAACGATACACTTGTAAGCCGCCCTTCACGGAAGTCAATTGAATGGATCAAAAATTAATTTACTTTACAGGCACTCTAAAGACGATCTTGTGAGTGCTACAAAATCAGTTAATTTGCGAAGGTGTTAATATTTCATTGCAGAGCATTTGCATATTTTGTTTTCGAATTTAAAAAATGTTC
>BLAZ01000981.1:93956-96456 GCA_014633955.1 Acropora tenuis
ATACACCGCGCAAAACAACTAAAAACCAGAGGTAACCCTCTGCAATGTGGAATAGACCACATCGTCAGAGGACAAAGTCTGACAGAACCAGAAACCGCAAAACAAATAAAACCCAGACGGGACCTTCTGCATTGTGGAATTCCAACAGAGCTACAGATACGAGGAATACACCTCAAAACAATCTTGTATTTTAAATGTATATTATAGTGGTAGATATAGAAGATAAGGACACTTTGCTTGAAATTTAAAGTGTTTATGAGGATCGGAAATATCTTGTCCCTGAGGAAAAAAAACTTACCATAATAATAATCATAATCATAATAACAATAATAATAACAAGGCCAACCAGGCGCATTTTTGCCGTGAAATCACCTTAATTTTCAGGTATGTAAGACATGCATAAACAGATGAATGTTGATTTTTGCTTTTTTGCCGGATGACAATGCTAATAAATAACACATGAAGCGAAAAGAAAGCATCTCTTTATTTAATTAAGAAGCCATGATTTATTTTCTTAAAGATCTGTAATCGAGTAAAGTACTGAAAAAGCCCATGATGTACTGAAAAATAAACTAAAAGGAAGGATAACGCTTTCAAAATGGCACCGCGATACCTATAATACAACTGATACGGACCAGCCGCGTTTATAATTTAGGTAAAATTTAGTAGTGATAGTATTTCCAGTACAAGCTTTTATTGGTTCTTCAACTATTCATTTCGCATACAAGTTTAACCTTAAACGTAACTTTTATGTCTTGTGTAGTTTACTGGATTTTAATAAGCATCGCATTCCCAGGATTTGCTTTTATCTGTGCTACAAATACGTTGCTTGGTTCTTTTGTGTGGTGTTTCTTTGTTAAGCCCTGATTTATTTTGATTGAAGTGAATAAAGAAGGCTGCGACCAAATTCATCCAGTGTAAATTAAGACGGGAGTACGTCATCAATGTATCATCTCATAATGTCGATTTGATTTTTTTTTTTAATTTAAGAAACTTTTCTTTTCTGCATCAAAAAATAATTAATATTACTTTACAGACAATCTAAACAAGATCTTCTTGGTGCTAGAAAATCAATTAATTTGCGAGCATGTTAATATTTAATTGCGAAACATTTGAAAATGTTGTATGCGAAGACTGTTCCAGTTCTGAGAAACACTTGCTGAGAAAGTATGGCAGCTTGGGGCATCATTTTTTTCCTTGATGCTGTTTCCAACCACTTCATGGCCTAGTAAATCATGAAGGAACTTAGGACAATCTGTCACATTGCGGTTTCGCTCTTGTGGATCACTTTAGCTCGTTTTTGCTTTTCTTCCCCTTTTCCTTTGTTGTGACTGATTTTTCGAGAAGACAATAGGGCACAAAGCGTAAATAATCTTCAACTTCCTCTTAATCATTCAAAAAGGTTTCAAATTGTGGTGAATACACTTAAAAATCAGGCGATAAAAGAATATTTCACGTAGACACAAAATCTAAACGCATTCGCAAAGTCATTTTTCTTATTGTGTAAGACCTTAAACTTTTATTTTATAGGCTGTTAAACGACACGCTTTAAGCCGCCCTTCACGGAAGTCAATTGAATGGATCAAAAATCAATTAATTTTGCTTTAAAGGCACTTAAAACAAAGTCTTCTTGGTGCTAGAAAATCAATTAATTTGTGAAGGTGTTCATATTTCAATACAGAACATTTAAAAATATTGTACGCGCTTAATTTAATGACTGTTCTAGTTCTGAGAAACACTTTCTCAGAAAGTATGGCAGCTTGGGGCATCGTTTTTTCTTTGACGCTGTTTCCAGCAACTCCATGGGCTAGTAAATCATGTAGGAAAGACACCCTGTCAGAATATGGTTTCGTTCTTGTCGCTCACGTTTACAAATCATTTTTTGCTGATCGTTTGGTGTCTTGTTACACGTCTTGTTCCACGCAACCAGCTTGTCAAGGTCTAAACTACAATCTCGCTGACAAGACTTGCGAATTCAACAACGACACCAAGCATTTTCGGTCCAAGTATTTTGTGGAGAAACCAACATTCGTATATGCCGAGAACCCTGATTCTGGTAAGTTTGAAAGTTTCTTCTTGCATATGGAATCTAAGAAATTGCGTTATCTTTTTTATCCCTCAGTGGCTCCCTAACAAAAGTCCACTCCTCAGATCTCATTGATAACCAGTTATTTCAAAAGGCATAGTCAATTAAAATATGTACTAATAACTGCGCCACTTCTGAGTTGCTTTTCATCTCGTTCAGGCATCAATTTCTCTGGCCTTTCTTTCGGTACTGCGAAAGTAGCATAGCGTTTATAACCGCGAAGGTCATCACCATTGAAAAAGGTCTCTTTTATTCTTGGATTGCACTTATTGAATAGAGGTTTCTGTATGAATTAATAAGAATAAACGCTGATTAGTCAATGCATAAAAAGCCTTGCAACAACTTTAGATCATCCTGGTGAAAAAAACAAAAAACAAAAAAAAAAACAAAGCGCTGCTCGGGGACAATCTAAAA
>BLAZ01000981.1:101456-103956 GCA_014633955.1 Acropora tenuis
TGTGACGAAAAAAGTGATCCAAGCTGCACCTTAGAGGAAAAGGGATTGCGTGTTGACTTAACTAAAGAAGAAGATCATACAGGATTGAGGAAGATATAGCTTGATCGTTCTGGTCCAAAATTAAATAAAATTTAGGCCCAACTTGAATCACTCACTCCCGCCTTGTCAACCCTTGAAATTTCAATTGTTGCCCCCAAAGAATGTGGCGCAGCTATTTACAGCAAAGTTGTTGCCTGTGGTTTTCGTGGGTGTGCTAAGTGGTGTGAGCGAATTAGGATTTTGCGGAAGAAAAAGTCAGTATTTCTTCTTTGTTTTAATTTGTAAACACATACAAACACGTTGCGAGAGCAGGGATCGATACTCAGGTGAAAAGCTGGCTTCGATCGCGTGCCCGTATCTCCTAGTGATCGCACGATTGTGTGACTTTGAGGTAAGCTTAACTTTGAAGCATTTTTGAGCGAATTGAGTGTAATTTGAGCTAATATATCAAACGTTACCTTGATCTTTTCCCTGAGAGTTGTTCATGGTCGTTGATATACGTTGCGTACTTCTTTATGGTCACCCATCCAAATACTAGCCCTCTTCGATAGGGCTTAACATTGTGGACAAATGAAAGCCTGCTATCAATGCTACCACCGACCAAATTCTTTGAAAGAATTAATTGCAGTCTTTGAGATCTCAATGTCATCCTTGAGCTGGCTCGCAAGAGCCTTTGACTGATGCCATGATTGCAATTTTTAAAACTTTGTCAATTTGGCAATCTACTTAGTGCACTGCTTGCATGTTCGACCACGTACGCATTGCGTACCTATTTTTCGTACCTTTTTCAACGCTTCAAACTTTCATGATGTTGAGTGGAAAAAAATGGATGATGGAAGAGGAATGGACTAAAGTTCGTACCACACTTTCCAAACGAATATTGTTCTCCTCTTTCAACGAATTATGTCATCAGTTTTCGTTATGTCGCGGTCTCATTTCCGTCGTCAATTTATAAAAAAAATGTACTCAATGCATGCTTAAGCCTTCCACTGATTCCTGTGAAGTCAGTAAATATTTGACGCATCCTTCTAGTTTGGTGAAATCATCCTCTTCTTACTTCGTTTCAATTTATGCGTTGTTTTCCGAACGATTTATTCTCTGGGTTGACCTGGTGGACCGTGGGTGGTTCGTTAATGGAGCCAAAACAAATTGAAAAAAATAACACAGTTCAGGCGTCGTATACTAATGAACAGTCACAACCTGAAATACTTTTGCTTTGTCCATTTTCCTTAGAGTTATTTTTCTTCAACGTTTTTCATTTTCCAACAGAATCGCCTTGGCGAAAGTTGAATTCAGCTCCAGTGTGTTTTGGCGCCAAAGACAATCAGTTTGGTCAATTTCAAGTTGAAGTTGGTGGCTCTATCCAAGCTTTCAAACTGGTTCACCTATCTGGACAGGTGACCTGTGACCATCGCCATGTAAATGCTTGGAGCAAATGGGGATGTGGTTCACCCTTTTTCGTTCATGTCGTACACGTCTTCTTGACAGACGCATCCAAGACCATTCTCTTACCGATGGGTCAAAGGTCGCCTTACACCATTCCGGGATATGATGCGCAATCTTGTGAAATTCTCTTCAGTGGCTTCCCGAATCCACTCCATCTGTTGTCAGGTCAAGAATTAAGTCTTTGGTACGAGGAGGATCTTGACGATCGGAGCGAAAGTGATAATGATGGGACATCGTGCACTGATGTTTTTGCAAAGTATTTGTAGACATGTAGGCCATCTTTATTGAATTTAAGCTTAGCTTAATAATTGGCCTTGCCTTCAAAGTCATTACTCAAAGCTAGAAATACAGATACTTTAGGCAGTTAATTTTTTTTCTACATCAGTCAGTTTTCCTGGTGACTTTGTTCCTTTTCATGTTATGAAAGGGAAGTCCAGTAGTTCTTCTTAATTTGAAGTCTTGTACCACTGCATTTATAGATGAGGGATACGTTTTTGCCTTTTCTGGCCACAAGTAAGCAGCGCTTTTTGGTGGTTTTTCTTAGCACTATTTCTGGTAGTAAATTTTGTAAAGTTGTTACCTTAAGTTTCCCATGCAGTTCTCTTTTAACTTGAATCTTAGAGTGTGGTTTCTTTAAGATTGACAGGATATCAGACTCTCACAGATCCTTAGAAATGTAAATGTCGAATAGTCTAGATCACAGCCTCTACGTTAAAGCGTAATATTCCAGGAGTCCACAAGTTCCTCCCCATTCTTACTGTCTCTTTAATGCGAAGGATGGTGAAATTTCTTGGAAGAAGGAGGTATGATTTAATTCTTTTTCAATAGCTAATGCCGTGAAGACTGATAACGGACACATTCGAAATGTGCGATTGGCATGCTTCCTCGACCATATTTGAAATTAACGGGCGAGAGAATATGCCCGTTTCTTTGCGTTGACATAATGTTTCGTCGTTATTGAAATCGGTCAATATTAGTTCACCTGCTGATGGAAGCTATGGGTAAGGCGTTATAT
>BLAZ01000983.1:13500-16000 GCA_014633955.1 Acropora tenuis
GGTTCACCTTCATCTCAGCATCAGCACTGCACTGATGAGGCCCAGAAGGCCGAAACAGTACTGTCTGCAGTTATATATATATATATATATATATATATATATATATATATAAAGTTTAAAATAGGATAGAAAAGAATAAAACGAGAGAGAGTGAATGGCTGCCCTAGTAACAAATTCTTCGCGATGGCCACGATCATGCTGAATGGAGAAAATAATACAAATTTTAGTGGCGACCAGGAGAATGAAATTTTACTGAACAGCAGTATCTATAAATAGATCTAAAACAAAATGTAGAAAAAATATGAACGCTGTCAGGATTTTATACGTATCTTTTTGTACCTTGAAGTGATTTTAGCTTCAAATATTGGAAGACCATAATTGGTTTTCGCAGATGGCGTGAAAAAAAATATATCTCAGGTGAAAAGACTAATTTTTGAAAAGGTATGCCCTCGTAAGGTCATCCTCACAAAAAAAAGATATAGAGCCTCAAGAGGCAAAACGAAATTATTGTTAAAGCCCGCATTAAATTAAAGCTTCTTCATTAACTACTAGATGCGCTCAGTAAGCAAGGTTGTTCGATAAGATAACACATGACTGTCACCTCGATCGTAATAAAATTAAAATAACAAACCTAAAATAATTGGCTAACCATTAAGGCACAAAAAAGAAACGGATGCACGTCTGCACGTCTGAAGTAAAGTAAAGTTAGTAAGTAAGGGCCTATTTAAATGATACGAGCGACTCCGGTTAGGCGGGCTACCCCAGTGAGCTGGCTACTTTCCTTTTTCGCGTTTATGCGAAGGAGATCAAACTGTCGACCGAGCTGGAATTTATCATGTGACCATTTTGGCTCTAAGTTATGCAGAGCAAAGGAAGGTAAACACGGCGCCTATTTTATTGATGCATCAAACAAGTTTTGATTCGTACCTTTTACAGTTTTTCGGGATAGTCTTGACTTGGAAAATCGATTTATTAAGACGTAACACTATCACATTTTTTTTTTACAATACTTCGAAAGAAAAACCATATTCCCTGAAGACTCTAACGAAATATGCAAGGTGGGAAAAATCGAAGCAAGCGCTTGTCCTGCCATAAAACTGGTCGCTCTTATTTGTGGTTGTAAAACAATTGGAATGGATTCTACCATAGGATCCTTGAAAAAAAAGAATTCAGGATGTCTAGAGATACGCTTTTACGCATGGTAGAAGAGGCCTTATATCTCACCTGACCTTCGATCACCTCACAGAGGTGCTCTGAGTGTCGGGAAAAAAGGTCGCAGTGACCTTATATTTCTTAAAATATACCGGTTCTCTGAATACGACTGCCAACAGTTTTGGCATTGCTGTCTGCACCATATATCGTCTATCTTAATTGAGGGCGGTTTTCTTTGGGGGTTTGTGGCTATTGATGAAACCGTGGAAGAACTAGCTGTCGCCATTTTGTTTCGTTTTCCAGTTTATTCGTAGCCAACATTCCTCCTGGTCAGTGGAATTGGCATGCGCACGCAAACCTCTTTCAGTCCCGAAAACCAGACTAGACTGTTTATGTGAAAAAGATTCAGGCCCCGGCTTGCCGAGATCCCGGTCTGAGCTGCCAGCCCGCCTTCCCACATAGACGAAATGATATTTTACCAAAGTAAATAGTCATTAGCCGAGATCTTGCCAGGGGCCCGTTCTCGAAAGTTTCGAAATGTTTTCTCGCCACAAAAGCCATTCGTAAAACGCCAACCCACTTATCCTGAAAAGCTGCCTTTTTCATACGTTGCAAGGGGAGTAAAAATGAAAACTGCAGTTTCTTGCCTCGAGACGCCCGAAAATTTTGGGGCGCATTTAAGTTGACATAAGTCTTTTTCCATCTTCAAAACTAAGGCGCCCGGAGGCACGAAACCTAATAGTTCTTTTATTCTCAGTTCCCCTTAAAACATATCAAAAGACCAGCTTTACAGAATAAGCGGGTCGCACTTCTGGGAATGGCTTTTTGGCCCCGAGAAGTTTTCGGCACTTTCGAGAAACGGGCCCCAGGCAACCTAACGGGCTAGTTCGCCTCATATAGGTTCTAAGTAAGCATTTATTTATACACCATAAAATTTACAGCATAGCTGATGTGATCACGTCTAAGAATTTAAAATTACATACGAAATTAAAAAGAAAATCTATAACAAAAACGAACAATTGATTGCAGAAACATGAAAAGGGGATACCAAATTAAAGAGAAAAAGCTCTTAGTAAGTGTTATTAATAAAGCAACACAAAAGAAAACCCTAAAATTTAGCCGCGAAATATATCCTTTTCTTACGGAATAGCAACACTTACCTTACACGGCCGTAGAAAATCATCCTTTGCAGTCTATAATATTACGCAACGATTTCTAACGTAGAATTTTCGCAAATGACCAACCAGAGAACACCATTACAAATGAAAGAAAACGAACGCAATTGTATCAAATAAATTGAGCATAAACCTTAGGGGCTGTCAGAATTTCCTGTATTTGTAAATCGTAA
>BLAZ01000984.1:52021-53069 GCA_014633955.1 Acropora tenuis
TATGCCATTTTAACACGAATATGTAAAGAAAATGTCATACGAATCCCGCAGAGCGATAACTGAATTCGTAGAGTTTCTGTAGATTTCAAAAATTCAATTGATCATGATGTTTTTCGTATGTTTACTGGGAGAAGTCCTACAAATATCCAGCGCCTACAACAGGAAATGAACCTATGTCCTTGCTGTATTGACTGTCGGGGGTGGAAGCAGAATAATGAACAATGAATAAGGGATTTAAATAAAGAAATGAATTATGAATATTTGAATACTTAAAGAGCAGGCCTCAGCTGATATTGTGCGTGCACAACTTAAAGATTTAAGTTATAAGATCCCCACGACCGTTCAGCTCGTATTTTTCAGCCATAAGATTGAACAAGATCTCAAATTGCGAGGAGCTAAGCCGCCGATTGTGAACCAACAGTGCATCGTTTACAAGTTTGAATGTGATGCAGGTTATGTTGGTTTCACACGGCGCGTTGAAGAACACCAAAGCTCTTCATCAATTGGCGAGCATTTTCTCAACAAACATTCTTTGGCTCCAAAAGATCTTGCAAAGAATTTTAGGTTTTGATGAGTTGCACGAACAAATTTGACTGCCTCGTCTATGAACTGCTTTTTAATTTAAAAGTTAAGACCTACTCTCAATATGCAATCAGACTCAATTCGTGCTAAGGTTTTTATTTAGCTTTTGCTAGTTTTCTCTTCGTGTGTCTTTATTGTTCGTTTACACCTGCAAATCTTTTTCTTCTTTTTATATGCATATATATATATATATATATATATATATATATATATATATATATATATATTTATATATATATATATATTAATTAGCCTGTATCCTTCGAGGATTTCCTTGTCATCCGCTAAGTTGACTACGGTCGTGCATCATGAATTTGATCCTTAGTGGGGTTTCAAGTGGAGTTATAGGCTCCCCTACCTTGTCCCCTTAAAAGAAAAGTTTCCCGGGAGGCCCACGACCTGACCACGTGAATCACGTCTTCGATGGCTGTGTTGCCAACATGGTTGTCCTGGTGGTGTGGTGGTG
>BLAZ01000984.1:71959-74459 GCA_014633955.1 Acropora tenuis
CTTACGGGTAAAGTAGCAATAGCCAAGATTGATAAGGATTTCCTACACACCTCACTTGGGGTTGTCACAAGGGAAAAAAATCTTTTTGTTACCCTCGAAAATACACCCTTGGCTTGTCTGGGAAACTTGGACCTCTGCGAGAATGGACTTTCCTTTAGCTTCTGGATGAACTTCAGAGGTAGGTGAACTAATATAGCAATGTTTTTTTCCAAGTGGAACACTTTCTAACCATTTTTGCGTGAGAACGAGAGACCTCCTGGGAATGGTCTACTTCTCATGAAGCTGCTTAGGAATAATTTCACTGGCATCTTGCAATACTGCGCATGTCGAGAGAGAGAGAGGGGGTTTGCGTCTAACCCAAAGCAAAAGGAGAACAAGGAAGATTGAGCAAACTCGTTTCCATGGCTTTTCCACTAGACAGAAAACGCCAAAAGAACATAGCTGTAAGATGGAGCCTTAAAGTTGTAAGACTTTTCCAGGCACGCTGTCAGTTCAGAATATATTTTGATCCTCCTCATTTTTGATTTGCTTTCGTAAGAGAGGAAAGCACTGTAAACATAACAAAACATTCAATGCACAACTCAAGTGGACTTGATACCTGGTCTCGTCATGCAACGGAATGGTATGATGACCTAGTAACGCGTGAAATCCGCAACACGTTTTTCTCTCCCCTTTTCAGTGAACTTCATCTCTGATATCCTGGGAATGAACAGGAAATACCAAGACGCATTGCGCGAGTGGCTGTCTCCGTTAGTGCCTGTGACCGCCCGTTGGTTTCTTTGCTACAGAGCCAGTGATCATTCCCGTGATACACAGATGTTCCACAGAAATTGTGACGGCAACGAAGATCGAGGACCCACAGTCACTTTGGTCAAAGTGGGGCAGTTCATTTTTGGCGGATTTTCTGACCAAAGATGGGGAGGTAATTATGTGGTGTAAAGTTTTAACCCTTTTCTGAGGTTAAAGAGGCTTTAGGAACGATCACACAAAAGACTTTCAACGGAAAGTCGATGCTACGATCATTATGCTCAGAAATATGAGTAATTCACGCTGATTTTGATAAACGTCGGGAAATATCCCATTGAGTCTTTTTTGGGCTTCGATTAGGGTTCCTGTTTTCATTTACTTGAGATCTCAAATGCGGTTGACACTTTACGACCTCTATTGTCTATACTTCTCAGCAAAATTGATTATCAGCTTGATACGAAAACGGAAAGGACATTTCATGACGCTTATTAAAGATGGCATGCATGTCACCTTTTGCCTGTTTAGACAGCTCTACAAATTAGGACGCCAAAACTCAAATCAAGGAGAAGATAACATACGTTTCGCAACGGAAGAATCTGGATTCGTTGCATCGTCGTGGATTACAAGGCATACAAAATCGCTGTTTAATTTATCTCGGTTACAGGATTTAGTTTAAACGTTCTAAAACATTCATTGATAACACCCTTTTGCTTTAACTTCTCTTGTTCTTGGATTTATTTCGGAACTGCAGTGATCTCTTTAACCTCATACTAAGTGATTAATTTATAATTTTTCTTCCAAACAATAGAAGCTCCAAAGGAGTATCTTTCCAGCAGGACAGCCTTTCTCTTTAGCCTTGAGAACCCAGCTGGACTCGATCCTGTGAAGCTTGATGTCAGACAGGACAAATTCGACAAGGCGCTTAGAAATGTTAGGGAGGCAGGACCAGTGTTTGGAGAAGGCGATCTTTACATCGGCAATCATATCGATGGATCAGCCGTATCATTCAGTGACCTTGGTCACGCGTACAAGCTGCCGAATGAATCGTTTGTATTAGGCTCGGAGGAAGCCAGGACATTTTTTGCTGGAAGTTATAAGTTTGTTCCCGATAACGTGGAAGTCTTTTACTACCACGGTAGGTTCGCACTTTGATCAGAGAAAAGAGCATCTCCGATGCTCTGTAAATAGCGAAGTTGCGTTATTAAGGCTTGCGTTTCTTAAAGGGGCAGTGCAACGCCATGTGAGTGGAACCACAGTCGGGTTAAAATCCCAAATAAAACTTAGTGGGAATGAAACGCTGAAGATTGTTGTCCAAGAACCTTATTAATTTACTGAATTCAGTTTTAGTCATGTGTAGCTCGGAATTGCGAGGATGGATAGGGATTGAAACTGGAAAAGAATTGTCCAACGTTTTCAAGTTCAGACCCGATATTTTTCAGAAAACCACCACATATTAATTTGCTTTTCTTAGCAAACTTCATTTGGTATTCATTTTTGGTTTTTAAGAAATGTTGCTGCTTTTGAATGTTTTTTTAAAAAACAGCAAAACTACCGTGACAGTGCCCCTTTAATATGTTGGTTTTTCTTCACGATATGTGCTTTTCTTGACAAAATTAATTTTGGTGTTCTCTTTTGATTTATAAGGAATGTTGTTCGTTTTGAATCACGTCTCACTAAGTTTCGTTTTTCAATCAGTTGTGATATAAAAACATCAAAATTACCGTGAAACTGCCCCTTTAACCATATTATTTTG
>BLAZ01000985.1:25009-30009 GCA_014633955.1 Acropora tenuis
CGCGATTTTGTAATTTTTGTAATTTGTCGCCCAAATAGCCACTCATACAATCCCAGACCGGGCTGCAGTAATCAAAATATGGTAATATTAAAGCATTATAAATTTGAACTGTTAAGTCTTTTGAAATAAAAGGTCGTACACGTTTTAATGCACCAATGGCTGAAGAGGCTTTCTTACATATCTCTTCAACATGTTTGGACCAGACTCTGAACTCTTAGTTACTCTTAAAATCGCATAATTATTTACTTTAGTTTCCCTTGGTAATGACGCCAAGATGCCGCCGAAACGTCGGACTCTTACATCATCGTTAACTTTTTTTTTTTTCCTTTTCTTTTCCTGCATCACGGATGTTACTAAAAGATGGAACGGGGACCCGGGAACCGGAGTTTGGGAACGAGTTTACAGCGGTAATCCCCTGTACAATTCGGTTACATTTTGATTTTTGCATGGTTTACAATTTTATTGAATTAATGTAACTTGTATTTGCCGACGTTGGGTTAATAAGAAGCGTACGTTTTTTTGTGGTAATTACATTGAGCCACTAAGTTGATGAAATAGAATGCTTGTTATTATTATTATTTTTTTTTTAAAGACTGCCTCTTTTGATTTAGTTTAACCTACAACTTCATTACTGCTATTTGCCGATAGTGATTTTGAAAGAAGCACCTGCAAACGCAAACTCTGCTAAAAGAAGCTGATTTCAGCAAGAAAAAAAAGATGAAACGTCAAAAATGATGGTACATTCCATTGCAATAACGAATGAAATGAATCTATATATATTTGAAGTGCAGGTTATAAATGAAGGAGTTGGCTGAGAGGATCACTTCACGGCTTCGTTAGTCCAGGAAAGTTGACTTCGAATACTCACCCAGAAATACTTTTCCCCGTGACTATAGGCAATATAGTCTATAGGCAATATTCAAATCAAAGCGAGTATTCCAATGACAGCAGACAGCGGCGCTAGTCTAAAGAACTTTGTTTTCATTTCACGGGTAAATTCACTCTCTTTGCTAGGTTTCGTCAGCAATTTTGACTTCTCGTGCGGGTTACCGCTGTAAACTCGTTCCCGGTTCCAGGGGCCCCGTTTCCACTTTTAATAACAGCCTCTAAATCACTGTTGATAAGAATAGGTTTCAGAAAACAATAAAAAAAAATCAACAAAAATTTGATCAAAACCACAGAGGAATATCTCTCAACATTTTATTTCCTCACACAGCAATGTACTCTTGATTGGCTAACTTTTCGCGTGATGCTCCGATCAAACTGAGTTCATTTACCCTATATCATGCATAAACGTCTGCAGTGTTACAAAACAAAAGACACCTCTATACTTGAAAGTTTTGTTTAGCTAATACAGATCACGTACAGTCTCAGGGGAGTTTTCTTTAGACATTTCCAAACTCACGCGTGCCTAAGCACGCGCAAAGAATGAGATACTATTCCCTAGAGAATCGTCGCGTGGTCTGTATTAGGAAAACAAAATTTAAATGGTAAAGAAGTCTGACGCGTGGCATCAGTTACGTATCTATATAGGAGTTAACTGTTAACTAGCATGCTTTGAAAAAAACAAAAAATAAAACCGCTTACAATCATATATGAGGCGAAGCACAGCAACAAAAATCAAGGAGTTTCTGCTTAGTTGGTGGCGCAGACTACACTTGCATCTTCGCTGTGGCCACAGTCGTGCCTTCCCCAGGCATTATGATAGCAAGAAGATAACGATACTTCCCCACCCTGGCACCCAACGTTATCCAACCAAATTCTGCCCGAGCCTTGGCCATAACGCGCACTGTGGTACTGGTAAGCTGCGCTGGAGAAGCCAAGCTGGCGACACACTACATGGGCATCATTGATATCCCAGGAGTCATCGCACACTGTGCCCCATTCCCCGTTGTAGTAAACTTCAACACGACCATAATGGGAACCACCACCTGCCAACCGAAGGTAAGATGAGCCGTATCGACAAACCGCACTGGAATCTTCGCTGTGGGTGCAATCATGCGAGCCCCATCCACGATGTCTGCAATCGTAGAGATGTGACTCACTGCCTGAGCAGGCCACGTCATCCATCCAAATAGGGCCAGTCCCCTGGCCATAACGGGCGCCATTGTAGGCATTGGAAGCCAGCCTTGGGAAACCAAGCTGTCTGCAAACCACGTGAGCGCCATTGATATCCCAAGCATCGTCGCAAACTGTTCCCCATGTGTCATTGTAGAAGATTTCAACTCTGCCATAATTCAAACCGCCTCCTCTCAGGCGAACGGATCCTTGATTGAGAACTGGGACATCGAAAAATATCTGTGTTATTATTAACAATGTAAACAAAGATTCGCCAACAGCGATAAGACTATTTATTGCATATCTTAGTTAGTACGCACGCTGTGAGTGGTCAATTTTGCGGGCTGTATTCTACTGCACGGCCTCCTATGGCCAACTGCGGCCCGCTTCATTTAATTGAAATTTCAGCTAGTTTCCTTTCCTGCGCACCTGGTAAGCCTAGGAGCTATAATAAATATGTTACTAACGTCGTTTTCTCAATCCGAACTGCAAGTTAGGGATCCTCGTTTTCTTTTGTTAAAAAACTTACGGCATGGTTTCTATCATTATCCTTTAAAAACGACCCTGAGTCCAGCCAAATATTTTGACTTCCAACACTGGTATCTTTCACATGCAAAAAAACCGCAATCAAATTTCTTTACAGAAGTGCACGAAAATCCGACAACCAACTGAAAACCTTCAAATGACACAGGCTCGCGATGCAAAACGTGTCTCATAAACCAAAATGCTATCAAAATCTTCGTTATGTTGTAAAAAAAAATGTAAAAAGACTCTTCTAAACCATTTGCCCACCATTTCAATCTCCCGAACCACTCTACTCAAAACATGACGATATGCGGCCTTTCCTACACCGAGGAAACACAGAAAACCGTTAAAATCTTGAAACTCGGTGCTCTTAACCCTCACTGAGTCAATGAACGCTTATCGTTCAACTAATTTATTCATATGCTCATATCGTCACTTTTCCACCAATTACATAGTTCCTCCACCACCTATATAAACACACAACCCACTATCCCTCTATTTGCTTTGGCTAACATTTGAAGTGTCAGCTTCGTTATTCCGTCACGGTGGAAATTTCACCTTTATCTACTTGCTCGATACTAGGAGCCCATTCCTTGAAGCGTGCAACTACTCCACGTTCCTATCACGGCATTTTCATAGATGGTTTATTTTTAAAACGAATTTTTCATGAATGAGACTCCCGTGGGAGCGACATGAACAATCACAAGAAACTAATTTGAGGCCACCGCGTCACTGGGCCGAAAGTGTCTTTCTTTTACAAAAGAAAAGGTATTCTAAAAATAGATCGGTTTGTAAAAATGCCGTGACATAGGCTCAGCATGAGAGCTGTATGCTGCTACTCCTCGGCTCCTTTTGGTATCAAATTTGTATGTATCTGTGTGCTGAGAACATTAAATAACATTGATAATTAGGAATAATTAAAAACGTCATTAATTAATGAATAAGTGTTAATCAATTAATAACGTTATTAGTAATTAATTGATACATGGTCGTAACTGGGCAAAGCACATACCTCTGTAAACTGCTTTGAACCCGTAGTAATGAGAAGAGCGGTCTGATGTAAATGTAACATGAAGTTGGTTTGAAGAGCTTTCGATTGTCCCAGGTCGAGAACTGCCGCTAAATCGACCAATCAGACGAGCGGACGATGAGCTTCCATCGTACACATACACGAAGTCATTATATCTTTCCGTTTTGAACGGTCCAACAAAAGCGAGTTCTAATGTTGCATTTGACGTTATGGTCCAACTGAAGTTCATACTGGAAGAATAGTAGGAACCCGTACTAGACTGAATTAGTCCACTTTGGTTGTTCACGTTCTGTACCAGCAGACTACTTGAACACGTGGTTTGCGCACGTACGCGTATCACTAAAACGATGAAAAAAATAATAATAAAATAAATAAATAAAAATAACTTTACAATCATGGTATTCATGCAATAGTTAAAAATGTGGAGGAAAAGAGATTTAAAAATAGCCGAGATTCGAGGGTCCTGAGGCTCCTGTTGCCGTCAAAACCTCAAGAAGGTTTTTTTTTTTCTTTTTTGTTTTGTTTTGCTTTTTTTTTTTGCAGACTACGTCGAAGAGATGTCCTAAAATGCTGCATAAGTGTTTAACATGTTTTGACCAATAGTATCACTGTATCTTTGGCGTTGCCGCTCTTGTTTCCATCGTTGTTGTTTACACTCCTTTGAAGCAGATTTCGGACTTCTTTTAAGCCTGGCGCCTGCTTTTTCGGGCTTATTTTTGGGTGCCACAATTCCCTTTCTATCTTCGCAATGTCAACGTTCTAAGCCATCAAACTTCGATATCCTCTTGGCTTCTCACATTGAAAACAAGTCAAAAGGTTAGGTTCTCGAAACACGCGGATTGCATTTTGGCAACTGGCTGTTCGGGTCCAAAAAGTTTTCGGCACTCTCGAGAAACAAGTTCCAGGACAGAGGCAACTCCTGAGCGAGCCAAAACTCACTTTAGTTTGTTTTCCCTTTCGCCAACGAAATTTTTTAACGTGATTGTGAACGTTATTGCTGTGTATTTTTTTTCTCATTGCTAAATGGATTCCTTCCCCTCTAACGACAGGATTCCAACAAGGAGATGCAGAGCAAATTTTACCTTCACAGACAGTCTTGCCGTTGCCAACGTAACCGGGTAGACACCTGCAGCTGTATGATCCAGAAACGTTCACGCAAACAGCACTTGCGTGACATCTGAAGGAACCCTTCTGACAATCGTCCAGATCTGCGCAAAAAGGAAAAATGCAACTTGAGCGCTTGTCACTCTTTGAGAACATAACAGTAATATAGATAACTGCTTTCAAAACCAGTATACCATTACTGATCATCAGGTTTTGGTTAACTTTTCAATTCAACGCTGGAACGTTGAAAAATACATAAAACCCTCAAATTAATTTTGACGAC
>BLAZ01000985.1:52509-55009 GCA_014633955.1 Acropora tenuis
ATCAATGTTTACAAGCAACATACATTGTGTACCTGTGGGCTCCTTCTCCTGTCCAATGGTTGTCTCAATATGCGTCCAATTCCAAAAGATCAAGTTAAGAAAGCAGTCGTTGTTACATCGGCTTATGATTCTGTACATGGAGCACCAATCCACATTGGCGATCCAACTGTTATAGGAATACACAATGTCAATAAACCTGATTTTGGCTGCCCCTCAGATATCGTAGATGTTATACCTGTCTTTTGAGCCTGTGGTGTTACATCATCGTTAGCCGTTAGATCTGCAAGTGAGTAAGACAAGAAACATGGTTACTGTAAGAGAACTTTGATATTAGCTTCTTCTTCAGGCAGCCTGGACTACGAGGGTGTTTGCATGTGATTTCGACATTTGCTTGACAAAACAAATGTGCACAACCATATCATTTTGGTTGCTACCTCTTTCTTCCCTTCCAAGGAAGTGGTAGCTACTATGCAATTATGTCTGTCTGTTCATCTTCATCTGTAAGTAGGTAATGCAGCTTTTTGTTTTGATTTGTTCAAAAAAAAAGAAAAAAATTCCAATTACATACCTTAATTTTACTTGATGGCCAAGTGGTTAAGACAGGAGTGACTTGTGCAACTCACTAAAAAGTCACTAACAAATACTACATCATAGAACACTTTTCAAAGGGCTGCCAAAAGTAATAACGATGGCTTTAATATTGGTTTAGGTTGTTTTCGAATTGCCATAAAAAAATAGTGAATAGTTACTCAACCAATTATTAGAAACAAGCAGGGTACTATGATTGGTTTAGTTACCAAAACAAGTCAGCTATGAAGACCTATAACTGAAATAACTGGTCTCACTTTTTCTCCTTATTGATTTGTGAAAACAGGTAACTCACTGTCTAGTACACTGCTGTCAGAGTCATTCTAGCCAATTATCAATTCATTGTGATCATATGAAAGACCAATGTCTCTAACCATGTAGTCATGTAAAATGAAAGAGTATACCTGCAGAAAATAAAAATTCAATAGTTGGAACTTGAATGATTTTTGCTAAATTTGCAACCTTGCAGCCATGGGCAAAATGCAAAAGAATATTTAGTCCAAAGTGAGGCCAGAAGGTCTAATTAACATAAATACAAATGAATAACAAATATAGTGCCATTTATGAAAGTGCTCTATTTACACCTCTTTATTAAGAATGAATGCTCATAAGTAAGTGTATGCGAAAAGGAGTCGCACAACAGCTTTTGATCGCCCCTGATGAAGACATTAATGTCGAAACCTTGGGTCTTGAATTGTAACTCATCTTAAGGCAGCGTAGCATTATGCATCAAACTATGTCTGATTGTCCACCTGGCTCCTGGGTGAGCTGCAATCTGTTACGTTTTTATCTTTTGTGCTGATAAAAGCGTGGAGCAAGGCATTTCAACTGCATCAAGGGTAGTACTTTGTGAACTGTTGTGTTTTTCATGTATTGAGGTTAGATCATGTATCTTAAGTAATGACTATAGGAACTGAGAGGTTTCCTTATCAATTTTTACAGAATCTCCATTATCATTTAGTCATTACCCTGGCTCAATGTTCATCTGCGATGTCACTGTGGACGAATACTTTACTACTCATAAACAAGAACACGGGAAAGAGGAGCCAAGACTTGTCACCCTCGCACATCATCCTAACTACCTTGCGTCGGTCTGCTCTGCGAGTGCTATGACAAAAATTGACAAACTTGCAGAAATATTGTGGAAATCTCCCGGTGAGGTTGTTGCCTCAAATGGACATTT
Source organism: Acropora tenuis (assembly GCA_014633955.1). NCBI lineage: Eukaryota > Metazoa > Cnidaria > Anthozoa > Scleractinia > Acroporidae > Acropora > Acropora tenuis. Next base: position 54,281 of record BLAZ01000985.1, read on the forward strand.
GCCTGTTGGTGATGCTTTCCTGAAGATAGCAGTGAGATTGTCCCATGCTTCGTCCATAGTGATTTGCCTACTTCACGAAAATGAAATATTATCAACTCCACGCGATTCAACATCGGATGGAATTTTAGCTTTGCTGGCTCTCGCCAAAGCTTTTCAAGCATTGCACAAGAAAGTAAGGATCTTAACTCAACATGGTACACATTTTCTTCAAGAGAAAATCACAGCCTGTCTTGCTGAAGGGCAAATCACGACTGATTTTGTTCGTATAGTTGAATGGGACGATAGCTGTGATTTAAAGGAAACTCTCTTTGACGGCAAAATTAACCACAGGATTGATGCAATGGTTGCCTTGCAGTCAGTCACAAAAACGGAGAACAACAAAGGGTAAGAAAATGATCCACTTGAGAGATTTTTCCAGGAAGGTAGGTGAAGCTATGGTATTCTCTTGTTACCGGCGCTTTTCAGGTTTTCATAAATTCTTCAACAAATACTACTGTATTTGCAGTAATTCTCGATGGACGTTTTACATTTACTTTTAAATTTTCCTTTACGTAAGTCTTATTCTATACTTGGTGACCGTTTTTTTAGTATGGCTGCTCCTCACGTTTGGAATTTACTTCCTTCTTTCATTAGGAAAGCCACCACAATTAACAATTTTAAAAGTCAACTTAAAACTTATTATTTTAAATTAGCATATCATTAGCTTATAGGAATTAACAATTTTATTGG
>BLAZ01000985.1:100376-102876 GCA_014633955.1 Acropora tenuis
AAGTTATTTTAAGATATCCCTTGCTCCCTAAAAATAAATGGTCACGTTCCCTTGTTCCCTAAAACCCCTGGGAGGCCCTCAGTTCCTACCCCCAGGACAGACCCGAGTCATGGGCGAAAGGTGCATGCAGCCGGGCCTCTGGGTCAGCGATGTTTCCAAGAAAATAAAAAAATTGGCGGACGAAGATTTACACTCCACTGATTCGCGTGTTTTAGGGGACGAAGGTCATTCAAATCCTCTGACGGTAACCGCAGACTGAGTACTCCAGCATCAGTCATGCTGTGATATAATGGCAACAAGGGGTGTGTCACCATGATGAGCCACATGTCAGTACATGTTGTTTACAAATCCATGCCCAGCGGAGAAATATTTTAAGATAGCATTTATTTGAGTGCCACTAAATAGGTTATCTGTTGACAAGTCTGATACAATACTGTTTACCTGTAGATAGATACATGATGCGTCTTTGTTATCAGTCACTAAGCAACTTTTGAACAACCTTTTATGAAATTTCGGGCAAATTGAGGAAAGCCTGAACATTGATTCCTCGAAATATTACGCATCCAGATTTCAGCGGGATTCGTTCATCCAGTAGTCCGTGCTATTAACTTTTTTCATTTTCGCTCTTGTCTTTTAATTGTTCAATATATTCCTCGTTAACTATCTCAATACGAGACTACAATTAATTTAGCAAAAACTTCTCGATAGCATAAGCTGTTGCTAGGCAACCTGAGGACCAATCACGCGCGAGTAATTTTGGCCTCTTCACAGCCAAAATTAAGAAAAAATACCATCTTCATTGACCAATAAACATTCCATAACTTTGCCTTCTATGTTTTTGCATTTAAAACACAGCGTTCATAGAGAGGATTAATGAAACGATTGTTTTATTTTCTTATTCTCGCTACGGGAGGTAACAACTCTCCTGTTTTATATCTCCTCTTCTCTCCTCTAACTCTTAGTCAGTACGTCTTACACTCTCCTGATTTTCAGCTAAAGGAATCAACCTGATTTTCAGCTAAAGGAATCAACCCCTTTCCCCTTAGATACTTGATTGAATTTTTTTGTTTGCGGAGCGCAATTTTATTTCATCGTTAATTTATGATAATTCAGTTTTAAACGACAGCCGACAAAATTTCGTAGTTTTGAAGAAACTTTTCTGTCTCGATTTCACGGACAACCACAGGATCACCACATCAATTGGATCAAGTACTTGATAAATAATCCAGAAACACCTGCAATGCAGCTCGTATATATTAACTTTATGAAAGAACAGACAAACAACCTATCGCAATTAGAATATTATACAACAAGCGCTTTATAGTCAACAATCCAAATGCCATAAAGCGTTCAACCTAGAGTTCGGCTAATTATTGTGAAATTCGACCGCAACCTATAAATCTTAATGCCAGGCTGGAAACGTAACATGTTATGACAAAGTTTTAACACAGCATATCAAATTTTACAAAAACAATAACAGTGACAGCACTACAGCATTCAATTCCCGGCCCTAAGTCCTATCAAGTATATAATAAGCCACGAAGACTTCGCTTATATCTCACAATAAATGATTACCTGAGATTGTTCTCTAGTTCCTTGGTGCTAACCTCATCAGCAAACGTATCATGAACATCTTCACTTGCAGACGAAATGTCAACGCATGATGACTTCAATGCTAAGGGAACGAAATAGCCGATCAACGCACCGACACCAGACGCAAGAACGGCGATGAAAACGCAAAGGAGCAAAATACGTTTTCGCGGTGATTTTACGCAAAATCTGCATGTTTTTCTCCTGTTGTTATGATTTGTGGAAGGAAAAGTTTCCACTTCTGCTTCAGGGTTTGAACTTGATGATTCGGACAAACGCGTCATAGGAGTTGACATCTTGGAGCTGGCAAATGTTTTGAAGATGTGGTGAGGAATTCTCTGAAAATAAATAACACGCGCATTAAATGTTACACTAGTGATGTTGTGACTACAAATTGAATCATTCGCCAGTGGCTTGATGCGAGACGATGTGAATATTGTAATAATTCACCACAGAAAAAGCAAAGGTCAGATCGAAAGCAAATTTTTGCGGTTAATTGATGTCGGTATATTCAAAAAGAATGTCAGGCTTCAAAATTTGAATAAATGAGAAGAGCAGGTAATCCTTTAGCAATACTAAATTAAAAATACAGTTCATTTTCCTAATTTACTTTAAAACACTTTTAACTTTTAACGACGTCACAGGCATTAGAATAAAGCCAAACCGCTGGTTGTATCAAACTAAGGAGATAAGGAGAAAAAGAATTATTCTCTCATAGCCTCTGTTACTGACGTATCTTGATTTCGTATGCAAATCTTTATTTTCACCGGAAACGTCTCAGTGGCTGACTGTGACGCAACTTAAAAGGAAATTTTAACTGTAACAAACCAGGAAAGCCGGGGACGAAGAAATCTCCGGTAAAATATAGACTGGTGAAAGTTTTACGAGAAGGGCAGGGCTTCGAGTCTGC
>BLAZ01000985.1:190658-194725 GCA_014633955.1 Acropora tenuis
TTTGCAGCATGCTCTGTCATCATTTCCCCCATGTCTATTTTCAAGGGGTGTTTTCATTGCCATTGCTCTTTGCCGTCGTTGCTGCTTAAGCTCCCTAATGACAGCTTCAGCCCAGAACTAAATACTAGGCCTCGTATGAAGCTGTATTGAACCAAATGTTTATGATATGTTGAATCCATTTACCAGCTGGTTGCAAATGGTGAAGCTCTATTTCCAGGCCTTAGGTTTTTTTTGATGATTAGGAAATGTCATCACCAATCATTGGTATTATTGTGGAAAGTAATGAAATGCAAGTTGTTAGAGTTCAGTTGTCCACCTAAATGAAGTGAACAGTGTCATATACATGTCCAGGTTAACAACAATTTCACATACTAGAATGAAAGTGATGGGATTGAAAGTCATGTACAATGTGACTCTGGTAATAAATTTCACTCAGTTTGTCAAGAAGTCGTTCACTGACTGTACTCTGTACTATTTTTTTGACTCACAATATTATATGAGCTTGGTAGCTAAGTGCCTTTAATTTGGACTGTAGCTGGCAAGTGATCATCAGGGTGGAAAGAGGAATCCATGGCAACCCAGCAAGCATCCAACACTAACAGCACAGTCACACTGATGCAGTCACTGGAATACTTGCTGACCCCATATGTACTAGATTTGAGGGTATGGGAGGAAAAAGCCTTAAACATAGCTAGCTAAGTGTCTGTGTTATAGGCCAGCAAAGAAGCAAACTCAAAGCAGCCGCAAGAAACTCTTCGCTATACTCAGGGTTGTCCCCAAACAATTCAAATGTGTGATTACTGACCAGCATTTTTTCAATCTTAACCTAAATTTGATTTAACCCAATCACTTTCCTGCAAATAGAGAATTATGGTGTTCAAAACATTGTAGCCAGGATTGTAGATTTGATTCAGCATTAAGTTTTAAGTCAAATCGTTTGATTTGCAGTTTTAAAGACATAAAGGGGGCTGATGGAAGGACATTTCAGTGGAATCCTTGTACACCATTTAAAGTTAAAGAATGTCGTGATACAATGGTGAGTGATGAAAAAGAAGCTGAGATGAATCTTTATTATTTTCATAGCAATTTTTGGGGAAAATATTTTGCTATTCGGTTTTTGCTAGAATCTCAAAAGAAGTTTTTGTGGACCTCAAAAAAAATTGCTAAGATTTACTAAAAACAATAAGTTTGACTACTTCTCTGTGATTTCTTTTCAAATTGGTAAAGGTTTGTCAGATTGCCTCAGTATCCAACAATGCTGGAAGTAAAGACTCCACATTTTTGGTTGAAAGTGGAAATGTTGTTCTTACATATGGACTCCAAAAAGGAGCTCTTGGGAACATGAGGTATTTGTACTTTTTGTAATGTTTAATGGATAAGATATTACTCGAAAAGTGGGTGTAAAGGTGATAAGCATTAAAGAAAGCTTTAAATAAGAATTAGGAAGTAATTTAGCAGCATTCTTTTTTTCAGGTGGCAACTGGTAAAATTTACCATATCTAGTATCACTTTTTACGGCCTAAATTGGCCTAGACTTGTTGAAAATTTAACTGATTTAAAAAAACAAAAAGGAAGAAAAGAAATGTATATATTGTTTTGCCAAACCCTGATCCTTGAATTGATAAAGAAGTAAGGGCAGAACTATCTGAATGAAGTGGACTATTCCATATAATGCACAGGGCAGACATGATATTAAGCAATGATGCTCGCAAGTGCTCTGCCAATTCTCTTTTACCTGTTGTGCTGAGAAAAATGGAGGGCACTGATTTAGTATTATGTACTTATTGATTGAATGGGAGGGCCGGACGGGAAAATATTTGGCCCAAGGTCAAGGGGTATGGACCGAGCACAGCGAGGTCCGTGCACCATGACCGAGTGCCAAATATTTTCCTGTCCGGCCCGACCTAACTCAGTCAATAAGCATTTTATTATATGACCACTGTCCACCACACTTTTCCTTTTTTTTTTCTTTTTTTTTTCGGGTAATCAAATTCGGAATGTTCACTTATGTCGCCCATATTGGCCGAAAAGGTGGGATTTATTTAGCAACAAAGTTGTTAATTCTCATCTTGGGTGCACTATTGATAAAATCCCCGTTTGAGGGCCGTACGCGATCCTAGCAGGGCGGGATGGCTTTTTCCGGCCCTGTGCGCACCATCGCGTGCGGCCATTATACGGGGATTTTCTCAATACTTTTGCAATGAAAGTGTGCACGGGGCCGTATGGGTCATATGATAAAAGGAAGTTATGACCTTTTTCTTCATAAATACCACACCTTTTACTTTAAGTTGTTGATCTCAAAAGTTGTCTGTACAAACAGCTTTCAATGAAATAGCTCCAGCTGCAGAAGAGAGTCTTAGGTGAGCTTGTGACAAACCCAGAGAAGGGGTATAGGCCCCCTTTCTAATTTTTGGAGCAGAGCCAACAAGGCTGAAGCATGCTGATGAAAACCATGAGAGGGCAATGTTTATGTTTTAAGAGTGGACCTGTTCCTTAGCTCCAGGGCTGGATATGCTTCTGTGTGTGGCCTTTAAGCAACTGAGGGGTTTATGGTTTTGAAGAGATGAGAGGCTAATAAGCTTCATTGTATAATTCTCTAGATAATACATGCATTCTGATTGCATGGTTGATAGATACATTTATATTATTCTGTGCAACAGCTTTGGCATATGTGGGGGGGGGGGAATAGGGGTATGCAGGGTTCGAAAAATATTTGGATTCCACCTTGCCCTTTGGGCAAGTAACTCTCAACTTTTGCTTGTCCGGAGCACTTCCCCGCTTGCCCAAGTCATTAATAATTCATGACCCACAGATGGAAGTCCTGCTTAACACGCCTGTTTTAACGATTTGACACAGATTGTGTTCAATTCTTTGAATGTTCACCTGCATCTTGTCTGCAATGCAGGTCCACGAAATCATATTGAAGAGAAAAACGAGAAATTTAAAACAAGCAGAATTAACAAGTCACCTTCTTACTCAAGTTTGGACACAGGCACAGTGTCGAATTTGAAAAGCCCACAGGGGCATTTTTTTTCATTTTGGTGTGTGAAAAATAGTTTCAGTCGAGGGAAAAGGTCTTTGTTTGAAAGAAAAAACGATTTTAAGTCATTTTCCAGGATCTCTGAAAGTATTTTAATTGCTCACTTATCCATTTCTTTTTAATAATAGTTATTTTTCATTTTGCTTGGTGGTGCCCAAGTATGTTATAACCAGCATGTCTCGCCGCAGACAGAGATTTAACTGGTTTTAATTTACCATGTTAAATGCTGGCTTCATTTTTGCGGTAGAAATACGCAGCTACTTTTCGCGTACAACCTCTACAGCTTTGGTATATTGTTTCGAGTTAAGTTTTGTACAGAGAACCTGGAAAATGCTCGTTCCAAACGAGGCAATTTTTAATCCTGGAAAGAAATTTGATTCGGGGCAGACTTTGATTACGTGCTAAGCAACCACTTCCGAGCTGTGAGCGTGCTGTCATGCAATCAACAAAAGTTTGCTATAAATTGTACTTTTTGACAAGCCTTATCTAAACACTTGATTACCCTTACGCCTAAAATTTATGCTTTCTTCTCAAAATCATTATCAAAAATTTCGTCGGCAAACGGCTTGCCTGGGCTCTTGCCCGTGGGGCAAGTAAGAAGACAAAGTTACTTGCCCGAGTGGAAGATCTACTTGTCCCGGACGACCGGACAGGGGTTATTTCGAGCCCTACTAATACGCGCAGAGGAACCGCCATGAGATTCTTTTTCATGTGCGCATGCGCAACGAAGGATTTATGACTGTAGTCAGTATGAGCTCAGAAGTGGTGCTTTTGGTGTAAATTCCCTGGCTAACCTGGCTGTCCATGTCTTACGCGATAAATACTTTACTATCTGCTAAATTAACAATTATTGAGCGAGGTTGAACAAAATATCGTATTCTGACTACACTAACACGAGACTTCAATGTGAAAATAGCATATCAGTCAGTCTGCTGAACAAAATGACCTCCGTTTACCTGAATTGGTTACAAACTGGATATTAGATGTAGGAATAAACTAAGCAACAGTGCCGTGCCAGATACAAAAA
>BLAZ01000985.1:194735-197235 GCA_014633955.1 Acropora tenuis
CACATAAGTGTTGGTTTAGGGTTAGCTGCAGAGAGACTTCTTTGAAGCAAGTACAAACACTTATCCTTAGGTCTCATGTTTGTACAATCTGCTCTCGAATTCTCCCAAACTTCTCTCAGTTTGCATATGAGTTTGTGCGAACACAATTGACGTGCTTCACTACTTAAGTTAAATATTGCATATACAGTGTTACAGGTAAGGGAATAATACTTAAGAAGTTATGGTAAGCTATGGTAAGAAGTGTTAGGATTGAAGAAAATGTCAAACAATTTCCGGGTTTTCGAAAAAATTATGCACGATTGTAGGATGCAGCTATCTGATTTGAGTTGTGTCGGCAGAAGGTTTTTAAAGAACCTTTCTCTCATTGATTAAATTTAATTGAAAGGCACAACTTAAAGCTGACTAATAATAATTATTATAAAAAAAGATGCTGGTTCTTTTCATCACTGATGGGTGCTGGAAGCTTTGCAGATAAAAGTATTATTAATTTTTGCTTGTACAATAGAACTCTGCATGGCAGGATATATATAGTAACGCTTGCACATGACCAATTCTTCAAGTTCTCACAATTTCGTTGCAACCGCCACAAAAGTGTACATAATATCAAGAAATGAAGGAAGGGTTTAGTTTATAAAGAAACTGTGGTGCTGCGCCAGTGGGGAAGTGAGATTTTGGTATCAATCAAGTTGATAATCATTAATGCTCAAATTATTACTGTAAGAAGATTGCAAAATGGATGTACCAGGCTTTCACTTAACCTCAATGTGCAGATGTTCACTCTGACAAAGGGCTAACACCCAAAAGCTTAGCTAATTATAATGTTTTAACTGTTGTAATTTGACTCTTGTTAAGTTGTTTGAGTCTGTCTTTTCATAATGCTATTATGTCTGTAATAGCTGGATCCTTTACTGAAATAACCTTAATGGATTTCTGGAGTTTGTCAGTAACAGCAGATCTATAAGACATAAGTTGGCTGTATTTTGAATTTTTCGCACCTAGGCAGTCAAAGATAACCTTGGTATGTGACCCACTGGAGCCAGGAAATGGAACCATAGAAAGGTTAAAAGGGAACCCTATAGGCTCCACTACTGTATATGTAAGTGTCGTTGTGATATGAAGGCCACCCTTCATATATTCTCTCATATTTTGCTTCATCTTTCTTTTTAATTTACTTTATTATAATAATAATAATAATAATAATAGCATTATTTATATAGTGCTTTATACAAAAGTTCTAAAGTGCTTCACAATGAAACAGGAAAATAGAATAATAAAACTTACCTTACCTAAGAAATAAAATAACGTTTTATATAAGCATAGTTAATTTTTTCAGCTCTCCAAGCCAAGCTTCGAGCCATTCACGGTGTCTGTCGTCCACAGCTAAAGGCACCTTCCAAATGCCAATTCCTTTTGTCCGTCTACACGATCCACAGCCAAAGACCGCAGCTGGTCGTGTGCACCCTTGTAACCACGTGACCAAGTCAAAACCCTAACAAAGAGATGCCCCTTTGATGTTCGCCGGGGTTTCATAACCAGTTCCCCTCTACTAACTATGATATAAGATTGTATTCATTGTTGTTGGCAGTTGCCTGTTGATTGCTTCCAAGAAGCATGAAACTCCAATTAAGTGGCAAATTAATGTACACAAAATTTTCCATTCTCACAAACTTGTTCAAATTGTCACAGCCATTGAGCACTTTGATAACATATTAAGACTACAATTTTTCATTTAAAAATAATATCTAAAGTAACAACTTTTTTATGGGTAGAGTGCATCCATTGAGTTATGGATGCATGCACAGGGTTGTCACTGCAATTTAGATTAGCTGTCTGATTGCATTAAAGTAGGTGGTTGTTACTCCAGCTAGCATGCACAGCGTGCATTTTGGGGTGCTTAAATGCAAACAAACTGGTGGGGTCTTGGGCCATTCTCCCGCTTAAATTTTTGAAAAGAACAGTTGCTTAGATGTTATTTCCTGCAATCTGGGACATGTTTTCAATGATTTTAGACAGTACATTTCCTTTGAGTTGGTATTGTCTATTGACAACCCTGATGCAAGAGGTTGCTAAGCACGAGAGAAGCCAAAGAGTGGCTGAGTGCGACTCAGGAGTCTTGAGTGCTTAGCAAGTTCCCAAGTGTATCCATGACTTGCGGACCTGTGCTAACCATGAACCAACAATAATAGTTGTTTTATAACATCGAGATTATCTTTTCAAGTTTTAGTTTCTCTAAAGTTATTGAAAGTCTTCAGTGGTTTCATTACATTATCAATGTTTGGCCATATGATGATTATGGAGCATTCTGATGACAAAAGTGAATTGATTTGTTGAAATTGTATGACTTTGCTGGTTAATGTCATAAATTGCTATGGAATTTTATGGAAGTGTACTTTTTTTTCTTTTTTTTTAGACTGGTACATTTACCTCTAGTTATGCCTGTGCACGTGCAAAGGGTGGAGGATCAAGCACTGGATTAAGCGTAGGCAGTATTCTTCTTATT
>BLAZ01000985.1:273969-281469 GCA_014633955.1 Acropora tenuis
AAACACAAAATATGATAAAATTATCAAGGAATTTATTGCATCTTCAAGGTAGTTCACGCCAAAGGTTCCAATATTGGTTGTAAGGCAATCGTTTTCGTTGTAAACCACATTCATAACTTACAGTTTAGCCATACAACATTAAGTGCCAAAATCAGATTTTTATCCAAACAAAACCACTCTTACGCTGATTGAATGTTGCGTTTGATGAGATGTTAAAAGACATGGACATGATTCTGGTTTCGAAATGTCAAAATATCGCATTGTGATTGATAGGTGACAGGTTAATACAGGTGAAGTACAATAAAATTAGCCAGTTGGGAATTCTAAATGGTGACTGCGTTTGCTCAATAGAGGTGACCGTTTAATGCAGGTCAAATTTACCGAAGGGGACCGATTTTGGGGAATTTGACAACAGTACGTTAAATGGAGGGTGACAGCTTTATGGGTGGCCGCTTAATGTAACCAATCTATCACAAAGCAATAACGACCGAATCTCGAGTGCAGAGAACTTAATTAGGCTCTTACAGAGGCGTAGTTAGCCTGTAGGCCCGTGGGCCCGTGGCTACACGTTTTTTTCCGCCCATCTGACTTTTCACGGTAGTAAGTAGCTACGCCTTCGATTTACAGCCTTGAAGGTCTGATCCGTCTAGTCATTACCGGTTCACTCCAGGGACGGGCAGTCGAAAAGCTGGCTATGCCCCTGCCTTTATTAGGGCTCCCATAAAGGGATCTCCTGACCTAATTTACAATGTTTAAACTTAGTACTTACAATAAATAATGACATACTGAGGTAAAGAAGCTAACCATAAAACAAAAATTGATTAATTAATTAACGAATCAGTCGCTGCTGAAATGACCTCTCAGAGTACGTTTAAAAACACTCAAACTAGAGAGATTGCGCAACTCTCCTGGCAACGAATTCCACGTGTCCGCGCCGCGATACTGGAACGACTTTTGAGCCAGCGATGTGCGACACTCAGGAATTTTAAGATCGTTTGTGTTCCTAGTGTTATAGCTATGAACCTGGGAGCTCTCCGAAACATATTTACGAAATAGCTAGGTGCTGGAAAGAACTTTAAACCTTTCAAGAGTGGGTGTTCTGTGTTCAAATTTCTTCTTCCTGGATATCAACAGGTCTCCAAAGTTCTCAACGTGTTGAAGTTTAGAAAGGTTAGATTTACTAGTACCTAACCATAAGAAAGAACAATAAAATAACTAGCAAAAACGAGTGAGTCAGTATAACAGTCAAAAGAATAGTTTTATCAAACAAGGGACGAACTATCCTGATCATTGCTAGATTGCCCATCAGTGAACTTGCTAAAATGCTGGTGTGTTCTCCATTTTATGCTCGTATCGGTTTACCATATAGAGATGTCTAAACTGATTTCTCGCTATTTTGCCTGTGTCGATGGAAGCAAAATAATTTTCTTAAATGTTTTAATTTTCTTTATCAGGTTGTCAGCTGTCAATCAACTGGCCAAGCGGTGAATGAGTTGTCATTGGGCTAACAACGAAAATACGAAAATACAACTCCCCACAATTTCGTAGTCCCAGTTCTTGTTTGGATGAGTAAGCGATCAAATGGTTCCAGGCTTTTAAGCCACTTAGGTAACCACTCCCAATCTTGCAACCGTTTGGGAAGAATGTGCGGCGCTTTTCGTTGAACGATGTTGACAATGATAACGAACAAAAGGATGAGCACGAAGGGAAGGCAAACACCAAGAAGAACCTCCCATCCAGCCAGTGACAAGCCAAAGACTGTCGCTGGAAAAATGAAGAAAAGCAATATCAGGTAGCTCACGGCAAACCAGCGATACTCTGCAGCCTTGTTTCCCATAGACTTTGCAAATCTGATGGGTACTCGCCGAAGGTGTGGGATAGGATACCACAGTATGATACCAGAGATGTTGAAGAACAGATGACACAAGGCAATTTGAAGGGCTTTATCTAGGTTTGAAATGGATGCCAAGGCCGCAAGAATGCCAGTGGCGGTTGTACCGATGTTTGCACCCAACGTCAATGGAAATGCACGCTCCAAGGTCATAACTCCAACACCTATGAGAGGTGTTATTGCCGAGGTGAAGATCGAACTGGACTGCAGCAACATGGTCATGCCAGCACCAATCAAAATGGCCAGGTAACCTGTGAGGTATGTGAATGGTCCAGGGAAGTCTGCATTGATTGTTTTCTTGATGATCTTTGCTAACTTGCTGCGGAGCAAAGAATGCAGGATTTTCACGATAAAGATGAGGCAACCCAACAACATTAAGATGGCCACCACCAAAAGTATAACGCCAACTGCTGTGTCACTCATTGTGGTGTCTTCAAAAAGAAAGGAGCATGTGTCCTTTTTCGTGATAATTGTGACATTGCGAGTTTGATTCGTCTCCTCGCCGACACGGGACTCACTTATCTCTTCAGTTTTGCAGTTCTTTATCAGAGACTTGTCCTCGCCATCAGTTTTGCCAAGAGCGATCTTTGTAATGACTTTCTTGTCAATTTGAATAATGAGCTTTGTCAGTGGTTCCGTCACAACTTTAAGTAGTTTTTGGTTTGTTCTCTTGCCTTTTGAGAGATGAAGATCATTGATGATCAGCCCAGTTAAACGCCGCAAGTACCCTGTGATAACCTCCAACGGTAGCAATACAAGCACTGATAGCCAGTTGAAAATGTCATGGACGACTGCTCCTGCAAATGCACGGCGGAATTCGTTTCGTTCTCTCGCTTGAGCCAATGAGACAATGGTGTTGGTAACTGTTGTTCCCACATTTGCACCCATCACTATTGGAATAGCTGGTTTCACCGGTAGAACTGCCAAAATAAAACAATGCTATCATTTTAATCGAAAATGGTTTGATCACGCAAGTGACACTAATACATTTATGGAATTTCATCATCCAGAGGCTCTTGAGGCTCTTACCATTTGAAAGAACCGGCCAGTTGGATCGGCCAATCCACAAATGGACCACGTCAGTTCTTAGGAACAGAGGACTGTTGCTGGTCAAACACGAAGGATGACCAGTTTTTTTAGAAGAAGGTCTCTGAGTCCGGAAAAAACTGACGAGTTAAATTTGCATACTGGTCGATACAGTCGTATGTTCTGGCAAATGGTTACAGCCCAAGTTGAGGGTCCCCAGGGGCTTTGGAGGACGATGGAACAAAGAAAAATATCGTAGGGAACATGAACCTGTTTTAGGGAAAGTGGCCGTGGGGAATGGTGGCAAGCAGATAGATAAAAGAGGAGTTAACTCTTTCACTGACGGGTAAAATCGTCTGGCGTTAGACAGAGTAAAATCTGTAAGTGTCATGAGGGCGCCTACGGCAGTTAAAGCGTTAATGGCGACATAGTTTTTGACGTTGTTAACCCTTTCACTGCCAAGGGGTTCCCCATTTACGAGTAAAATCGTCGGGCGTTAGACAGAGCAAAATATATAACTTAAGGTGTCATGGGGGCGCCTACGACAGTTAAAGCGTTAAAAGCTAGTAGCTACTTTTGATATTCATTTGAAAACTGCTCTATTGCGCCGGTAAACCCATAAAATTAAATTTAAAAAATGCGGTTATTTGATAAAATTATTTTTAGTTCAGGAGAAAATTTGATATTTGAAGCAATGGTCAAGGTTTGTCAATGACGAAAGTTGGAGTTTAATTGCGCTCACAAGAAACCATGGAGTTTTGACCGATCACAACGCGCGGGGACACCAAAATTAATCATTTCTGTGTTTTTGAGACCTGAAGTTAGGAAATTTCCGAAAAGCCAGTTTTACTTAAATGAGGAAACGGAAATTCGGTCTTCCCTTTGGAAAATTCTGAGAATTCCCCTTAACTTTACATCGAATTAGCTTTACTATTTTGAAAGTCTAGTATTTTCTTGCAAAAGAGAAAGTAAATCAAAAGGAATGGTTAATATTTGTGGCAACGGAAACCGGTTTGTTTACGTACTGTATGCATAATGCCGCTCAGCTGCTCATGGATCTCATGCGGAATGTCAATTGTCCGAACAGTTCAACCGTAACACAGAAATAAAGGAGGATTTTTGTCGGTTTAAAGCCCAGTTTCTTCACGATGGCAACCAAATTATGCTGGTCTTTTCCCCGTAAATGCAAGAATGCTAGAATGCAAAGAACCCTATTCGCATTTAATGAAATTGAAAATTTTAGATGACCTCGTTTTTTCTAGAATTTCCTCTTTATATTCAAAAGAAAGAAGTTTCAGTAAAAAAAGATCATAGTTGCCTCACATTAGCATGTTGGTTCTATACAGATTTCTGATGATGCATTATGCATATCTTTTAATAGTTGAAATTCGATAACGCGCAACATTGTGTCGTGGATGAATCCAGATACCCAACAAATGGTTATATAACAAAAGTCTTGTCAAACACACAGCATTCATATTTCGTACTGGTACTCTGTTAGCCAAAAAGCAAACGTTACTTGCAAGGCTTTCGTCTACTATCAAATTTCTAAAAACGTCGTAACGTTCAAATCCTATATCCACCAAGTTAAATTTCTTTCAACTGAACGCTTGACTTAAGTATTGTAATAAAAGAATCTTGATCTCCAAACTTGTTTGTTTTCCTGTTAATCTACGGCTCACAGTCTTGTTAAAATGGCTTTCAATTCCTCAAGGCAAAACCGTCACGTGGGCGTATGCAATTTTTGTCGTTATGCACGAATGCGTTTGTCAAGTCTTATCCAAGAAAAAGTTAACCCTGCCGTGATTGGCCAATCGGGATACTGGAAATCCAATATTCATTTGTATGTTATAGTTTTCAAATTTACGAGTTTAACTGTTCAAATGAATATTACTCATTTTGGCTGGCGCGTTGTGCAATTGTTGGTATCTTTGCCGTTATGGGGCCTGACGTGAAAATTTCGTTGATCACTTCCGAAAATAAAGCAATTACTTACCGTGCGAAGGACGAACTGATTGTATACACTTAAGAGATTCGCAGTTAAAGATTCAAGTTCCAAATGATTGATTAATAAAGCGAACAAAACAGCAAAAGGTAACGCTTACTTTCTGCAGCAACCATGCTCACGACGATGGATGTTGTTGTGGAAGAACTCTGCACCAATACTGTAGCCAAAATACCGATCACAAGGCCAGCGACAGGGTTACTGAGGATTCGATTAGATGCAAAGGCTTCGCCAGCTGCTTTTCCTCCCAGCAATCGGAAGGCACTGCTCAGAAAATCCAAGGAGCATATAAAAAAGTACAGGAGCACAAATAGCAGGACAATCTTGGCAAACACTGTTGCGACGCGATTTATCTTTCCTCGGCAGTCCAAGTCTGCTGATATGTAAACGCGTATGTTGAGCATAAACACGGGAAAGACGCTAATTAAAACAAGAACCCACAGACAGAGGCAAAATCGATGCAACCTTACCGCACCACCTTGGCTCAACATCTTGGAATTCAGGCAAAATCCAGGGATCAAATTCTTCCTCGTCGTTGGCGTTTTCTTCATCGGCGCCTAATTGACTTCCTGTCTCTATGGGTTCCAAATACCCATCGTTGTCATACTATGACAAAGAGAAAACGTGTCAACGAAAGGGAAGAACCTTTCAGTTTTCAAAAAAAAATTATCATGTCGCAAAAGTCGATAATTACCCCCGGGTTTTCGTGGGACTTATTCTCCATTTCAATTCGTGTGCTCTCGGGCGTAACGTTTGGAACGCCTGCCATGTTGCAACTGTCGACAAACTGAAAGGATAAAACCTCCCGCATGCTTTAAACCAGAAGAGAAATTTCACCCAATCATGTTTGACGTTACCATGGAAGCATGTCGAAGAAAGTGTTTTCGTTCCTATAGTACACGGTTATTTTGGTCACTATGATATAAGATAAGGAATTGAAGGGTCTGGTATTATGAGGCTTCGTGTGCTCAAATGTATCGAATCTATCGATCTAATTCTTTGAATAAAGTACACGAAAAGATCGACGCTTAAATCATTAAGTTCGACACATCTAATTTGGGTCGACCCAACAATTAACTTCGAGTGGTCTACGTGGGAAGTTCGACTGTGCAGCGACTTCGGTTCAAACGTCCAACTTTTCGCGTGCAGAATAAAAGACGTGGTTAGTATTGGTTAGTATTATTTATTTTTGCGTCGCACAGTTCTCTTCCTTCATGAAAGCATGCGCACAAATGCTCAAGAGCTTGCATGATAACTATAATGGCGGAATTAATGATAACTTCGACAAATTAAGGTCGATGTCTGGATCAACCGCGCAAACTTCACTATTTGGGTCTACCCAAATAGGGATTTTAGTTCGGTACATGAAAGTGGGCATAATAGATTGAGTAGTCTGGGAGTAGGGGACAAGGCTTTTAGATTCCAGAGCCGCCCCGGATTCGTTTCGTTAAGACCAAGGACATTAGGATCAAGTATCTCTTGCTTTGAGACTCAAACACAAAGATACAATAAAGAGGGACATGACATTGACGTCAACCTGGCACTTGAAAGGTGTTGAACTATAGAGATAAGACATGCTTCTATAGCTTTGCGCACGATGTCACAAGGAAGAAGGCAAGGAAGTTCTGATGGAGTGAGATGTCATTAGGGAGAGTCTAACATCGTCTCCTGGCGTCCAGCATCCCGCCACTACTTTTGATCCCATCCCGCCATCCCGCTGCGGCGAACATTTTCATTCGGATGCCGCCTGGTGAAAACCCTCACTGCTGCAGCAAACCGCCATATTTCAACTAAAGGACCATACCATGCATCGAAGGCAAAGACTAAGGCTTATTTAGGTAAAACTAAACTTTTCCCTTCTTCGTCATGTATTTTTAGGTTCTGTGAGTCCGTGTACAATCCTGCATGTAGCCGTCATGTTCCGGCTAGGAAATGGTCTCGCCGTTGTATTTTTATCCCATTTCCCACTTAAACAATTTCCTTATCCCATATCCCATCATAATTTGAAAGCTCATCCTGCATCTCGTCAAACCTATGTTGGCCCTTAAACAGTGGTGTGATAATATAATTTGCTAAAAACTGTTCAGATTCTGTGGCGGGTTTGGATGTATTGGCGTTTGATTTTCTGTTCTGTAGTGTTTGTTGAAACGATCTTTTAGGCGTATAACCTTTTCCATTTCCTGTCGATAAAGACAGTGAAAGACTCGAGAATGAGAAAACAAGGTCAGGCTTTGTTTTCATTAAAGCTATTCTTGGATTCCGTGACTTCACGATGTCATTGGAATTCCTTATGGAGCGCGAAAAACCGATATCTCAACTGTGGTGAGGAAGTTTGTAGAAACATATTTAAACGCTTTCAAATCTTGGGTGTTAGTGACCTTACGCATAAATAAGCATTCACGCAACTGGGATAATTTTGCAAAGATTGCTTCTTGTTCACATCCTGTATTGTTGACAAACTACGCTAAAAATGGACTGGTTAGCAGCGCCTTAAAATGAAATATGGAAAATGAAAGAATTACATGAAAGTTTGATCACGTTGTCATTAATACCTTAAATTTGGAAATTTAACGTTGTC